>QFET01023026.1:0-12176 GCA_003316355.1 Tuber calosporum | reverse complement strand
CACAAATCGTGAGTCATGTGAAACGTTCCATATTGCTAAGTCACGATTTGTGACAGTTACAATCCTGCCGATCCTCCAAAGCATACAGTAATCAGGGCACCGGAATCTAGAGATTCCAGTAGGGAAATCAAATACCAAAGAAATCCAATCAAATGAATGTAATCTGAGAATGGAAAGACTAACGAGAGTGGGAATAGAGGTACCAGAACATATATACATGTTACAAGAGTTCACAAACACAGGTAAGGTAGACAATGAGTTCTCGAAACACTATTTTGGAAGAGATTATGATTACTATAGAGTCTAAGACAATGGAAAGCCTATCAAAACTTGGTTTTGGATTGGATGTTGATGTTTTGTAATTATTTATTTTTTGATATTTGTTATTGAAAACAGTTATTTTATTTTCACAGTATAACCAGTATTGGTTACAATAGTTAAGGCTAACAAGGCTAATGCAAACCAGTAAGGCTCGTATGGGTTTAGTTTGTTTTATGATTAGTTTGAAGTATCTGGAAAATAGTTATTTGTTTTATATTGGGTTTTGTGTATCAGGCTGATACCTGATATATTCCATGTTTGATTTCAAATTATCTGTTGATACTAGAAATATTTTGTGTTATATTTCAAGGGATTGTTAGACTCCTTGATTGTTGTTTTATTTACAATACTTTAGATAAGCTAGTAAGTGTATTCAAAAACTACTGTACTCAAGGACTTAGCGGAAGCAGGGTTCGAAAGACAGAGTTTTCAATATACTTGGTTGACCAATTACCTCTTTTCAGTTCTCACAAAACTACCACATCTAAGTATTGGGCATAGCAAGGCAAGCAATATAGTCATTGACGCTTGTTTAAAAGCCTTTCGACATCTCTGGTAACTACTACTCACTTAAATTCCCCACAGTTTAGATATGAGTTAGTTATCATTATACTCTACCGAGATGCAAACTAGCTGGTTCCTGATAAACCACAGGAGAGTATTACATTTATCAAGTTAGAAAACCCATATTCTACTATCGAGAACCTTTCCTCCTTGACTTCTATCGCAACCTAGCTTTCCTGACAGTTCTCTGACGCTTTCGATACAAGCACAGGTTAGACTATTCAACAGTACCCAATTGGCTAACCTGTAACAGCTTTGGTATATAAGGGAGGCCAACTAAGAGGCGGAGACTACAAGAGAACAATTGAATAGTTTATAGAGCAAAGGGGAACAATAGAATTACCGTTCAACTAACTGTATTAGTTATCTAAGCCTTTGTCTGAAGTCTGATGTCTCCTGCTAGTCAAGAGACTGCTCCAAAATACATGAAATATTTCTACCAACAGCTGCGGCTTTGGAATCCTACAGCCACAATCCTTACCACTAACCGTACAGCTGTGCAAATCCTGTGGCCCTATAGGAGTCCTGGAAAGCCTGGGGCCTCCCTACAACACTGTGTTAATCCTACTGTCAGTATACATTACCTGTAACTTCCCTTGGAACTCCTGGGGCACAATCCTACTAATTCCCCAAAGCATACAATAAGCACATTCCCAGAATGCTGAGATTCCAATAATGAAATCAAATCTAAGAAATCAAATCAAATGCATGTAATCTGACAAAAGTGAGGCTAACAAGAGTAGTAATAGTGGTACCAGAATATGTACACATGTCACACTTTATCCCCACTGTGAATATTTTGTTAATTTTAAAAAATATCCCTGTATCCTCTCTATTCAAATACCCTAAATAGATATAATCCTTATAATTGTATAGTTTCAATTGTGTACAGTTTTATTTTAACCCAATATTTTTGATACCATACCAAAATTGGACACTCTCGATCATTTCCCTCGCCCATTCACGACGTTCCGCCGTGTTCCTCCTCATTCACACTCGAGCTTCATAATATTATGCAGGTATAATCAAGGTATGATATATTATAACATCACCCTACAATAATTACATAAGGTATTCCATTTTGCAACGCCCCATGGTCCACCCTGTAGGCTACCTCCAGCATACCTCTCTTTTTCTCTTTCCGGACCTATAAAGCGACTGCTGATACCGCAGCTCCACGAACCCACAAACCTGACCAGCAATAATCAAGGACTCCACAGCGCTCTTTGCATGTTATAGTCACTCTGTGTATGATACCTACCTTGGCACTGCAGGTGCCTTCTATCTGGCGGCGGTATCATACTTCTGTATACCCCACCGTCCGCTACTTTGTACAATCCAAAGTTTAATATCAAGCGAGTGAGCGATTATGATCCACTTCAGGGGTCTTGCTTCTTCTCTCCTTTTTTCGCCGTTTGAAATAATCTCCCCTAGATTGAGGTTGCGTGTCCGTGTCGGATTGGGGGGACGCCTTATCCGTCGCTATTTCTTGGCCTTAATTGGGCGGGTTGCAACCTATGCACGCTTGGTAGGGCGCTTGGGAGGATGGATGGATTGGATAATGGACGCAAAGATAATCTACCCCTCTGCTTCCCATCCACCATCATCCTTCGCCAGGCTTCCATCAACTAAACAACGATAACTAAACTATACCAAACATGTTCACTATCACGTGACGCAATGGCTGCTACGGTGCTCCCTAGTCAATGCCCCCAAATTTGCATATTACATGGCATATCCTAGCATATGCCCCCCCGCAATGGCCCCGATACCGCCACTCACTTTCAAGACTCCCACCCCAAATGGAACCCCGTGAACTCAGCCCACTCCCTTGCCCCGTAACACAATCTCCCGAAGAGGATATATTATATAAGTAAAGAGATAACTTTAGACGATAATCCGTAGAGCTTACCACCGGTGAGTAACCCCTCTTTAAACCACCCAACCTTGCGTAGGGTACTACAAATCACCAAGATGCGTAGTTTAGCAAGCCAGCATCGTGTTAATACTTTAGATTCAACGCAGAGCCCGCAAGATCACACTCCGATTGGCAAGAACTTTATTTCAACCAATCCCCCGGACCATAGCATGGGCTGTCTTGATTTATTGACACTGCATTGACTTGGGCCTTGCAGGCCCAAGTATGTCCATCTAGAAATCCTATACTCACGAGCGGTTCTAACCATTATCCAGTGACCCACTACGATTACAAGGGCAATTGAGCTCGACTCTCAAACCGCCATGCTTGCGTAGAAAAATCCACCACACTACGTGGGTGCACTCACTAATCCGAAATGGTCGAGGGAGTGAAAGAGTAGAGGTAAAAGATGCGAATCCGCATGCAGGCTGTGCGGTGTCTCCTACCCCTCTTATCCCTGCAATTAGATACTTCAGGGTGGATCAAAATATATGCGCGATCGCGGGTAAGCACTCACCGGCTAAGGCAGGCCAGACGATCTCCTACACGGAGGTTTTTTGATCCTCAATGTCTCTACTCAAAAAGGAACTCTAAAAAAACAATAGTACAGGAAAACAGGAGCCATGTAATACAGTTCGTAAGAGAGCTGAGAGGACAGCACAGTCTATAGAGTCAGTAGCCCGTATCACCTCGATGCGACAAAGTAGGTCACTGACGAAGCGGAGAAGATGAAGCACTGTAGCAGCTCATCAGAAAGACATTCTTCGCAGGACCAGGAATGAGCACCTGCCAAGGTAGCCTGTTCGAAGGAAGGGAAAAAGAAAGGCGGAAAGGGGGAAGACAAATACCCCAGTGCTTCAATTATATATAGTTCCAATAGAACTTCACATCGAATCCTGATAGCGGTAAACCTCCCTATGGTTGATGGACCGTGAATGCACTGTCATTGAATCCTCAAAGGCAAACCTTTCAGAAGGTATGCTGATTTGCACGCGCAGATTAACTAAACCATTTTGGCAAGCAAATCGAGCGAAATGCCAAGTTATATGCCCTAACACGCTAAGCTTTCAGACTTTGCATACTAGAGATCGCCCATACTAGGGGCCAGGAGTCCAGGGCCAGCACACCATGCTTCTGGCGCCCTATTCACCCATCAACTCCACCATATAGGCAAGCCACGGCCAGAGAGTCCAGGCTGATCCAATAGCCACTATTCGAACGGTATTTGCAAATGGCCTAAGGTCACCTACACGAATCCAAATGTCAGTTCAATCATACCCCCACACAGCGAGGGAGCTAACCAAATACGAGACCCTACGGATGCTTTCACCGGGGCATAGCGAAGCGCCCCAGCTGGAGAGTTACTAACTTCCCCCGCAGGTTGTACCGAGGGCGGAGTGCCGAAGCTAGGAGAAGTAGCAGGGTAAGAGGAACCTGCAGGTAGCACTACCAGTTGAACACAATCCCCTTCCACACAAGCGAGGCGACATGATTTGAGGGGAAAGTGCAGGTTTACCCCAACAGAACTAACCAAGATTTCCCAGGCCTTAAACTCCCTCCATAGAACGAGGATGTGGGCAAGGGTGCGAGTGAGGGATATTCAGACCTGCCCACATGGCCAGTTATAAGCTTCCTCGATAGCCCACACGAAACCGATAGCCGCTGAGGGGTGGTAGAAAAGACATACCTTTACCGTCGTATAACATTTGTAGAATTTTCGAGCCAAGTTGAGAAAAGAAAAGGCCCAACTGGAGGGAGGGCACCGAGTTGGCATATCGGAGCCTATCGATTTTAAGGAGAAAAGTACCAAGTCGGGCCAATCATTGGACAGACTTCTCAGGGCCCCGATGGATATTAGAGTTCAGGATCAAAGACGTTGATCGGAGCTAAAGGGGTTGACCTTGGGTATTGACACGGTTTCAATGCCAGGCTGTCTGATTAAAAGGGTGAGCAAACCTGCAAACCAGGAGGAACGAAACGGAGGGGAAGAAAAAGGAAAGGCACTCTCCTTGAGGGGTATCAGAGAGAAAAGAAAAGAAAAGAAAAGAAAAACATTGCCAACAACGCGCATCCATGGGGTTCCACGAAAGATGAGTCCGGCGAAACTGCAGGAGAACAACTCAGCAAAAATAAGGGAAAAAAACAAAAATGTAAGGTCCACGGCTGACTATCCCACATGGCAGCCAGAGAGCAATGAAGAAGTGCTATAGGTAAAGGGCGACGTGCTCGGAGCAGAGGGGAAAGGCTTGACGAACCCAGACATGCAGCGCAGAGACTGACAAGAGATGATGATGGCACGCATGGCCCACATGCCGCCCCTTGCCAGCGCCATTGCAAACCCGCCAGGATGATATCCCGTTTGATACCCGACGAATAGCAGTAACGAGGGATCCTTAGACCTAAAGCCATATGCTCCGGTTGAGGCTTTTGGATAGGAGGCGAACGAAAATGCATATATGATACAACCACACAGAGGGTTTGTACCTCACCTTCTAATGGGAAGACCTCAAGCATCAAACTAAACTTCTTGTTACACCCGATATGCTCTCCGAAAGGCCGGACCAACATCCAGCTGCCGGTGCCAGCCATGGAAGCGTATCCTATGGAAGCGGATCTTCAATCCTCAATAACGATTGCTCCCCTTATCACCGATTCCGCAATCGTCTGCGATGGATATAAAAGTGCTCGCAACAAGAAGATAAAAAAAATTGCCACCCAACTCACAAAAGCAGCCCTACGCAAAGAATCCCTAGCACAGCGTCAGTAGCTCCCTTCCCAGATAATTAACCAAACTGGCACCAGATCCAGTCTCACGGTATCCGAGCGGGCGAAATCCCGGTGACTACCGGTATTAATGAATTTCAATCAATGAGAGCAAAAAGGGGAGGGGTGGTGCACTTTCAATCGTGACCACCACCTAATCCCTTCCGCTCTTCCGTCATTGTCGGTCTTTCCGCCATCTTCATTTAGGGAGGACAATTGAGGGAGGACAATTGATTCATTTTTTCTCACTCGCCCAATGCCAGCCGGCTATAAGGCGGCTGAAGTAAGCGTGTCTCAGAGCGGTAATTGTGAAGGTAACGGCTGGCTAACTAAAGGCGTGAAGAGGAACACCTTTTGGAGGTTCCCCATAGCTTGCGAATCCTCCAAAGAGAATATGGGTAGATAGGCAATCCTCGCTGATTGTCGTACGAGGATCGGATCGCGCGTGATACCAACCAAACTGCAAGTTAGTTGGAGCACTCACAGTGCCATTACCAGCGCTCATCCAGACCCAGCACGTACTGCACCACACTCGTTACTGTACTGGCACTGTAATTCTCGGTGCCCACAACCTGTGACCCTAGTTCGGTAGTGGTTAACAACCGTTGAGCCAGAAAGGTGAATTCATCATCCGAACTCACCTCCAGTTGGTGTGTTGCCACGCTCGCTAGTCCGAAGGGGTCCCGGTTCGATTCCCCGGGTCATCAAGGTTTCGCGTAGCTTGAAGCCTGGATGGGTGGAGCTTCGTCAATACGAGGGGTGAATATAGAACGCCTTCAGCTGAAAAGCCTCAAGCCTTACCAAAACCACAATCATCGGACGAAAGCGGTGGCGTCTCAAGCGGGGCGCCGCTGATCCCGTGTAAAGTGCTCAGGAGGAACCAGGTAGGGTAAGATAGGCTGTAGTTACGACAGCTTTTACGTATGATACAGTGTTAGCACTTGGTATGCCTCTCCCCGCACTTCATCTATCATACCGGCAGTCCAGACCGTAGGGAGCGTAAGATGTTTCGGACCTTCGGTACTCGTATTTCTATTTTCAGCCGTAAGTGACGCAGCCGATAACTTTCCAGCTTGGTTGTCCACCCACCTCCATGATTCTGGCAGGGGTATGGTGGCACTCATCTCATCAAGAAGTGATTACGGTATCCGGCCATTGTTTTCCTGGGCACTTGCAACAGCGTAAGGCGCCCGACGCCACGCATAACGGTTG
The DNA here is from genome assembly GCA_003316355.1 of Tuber calosporum. Taxonomy (NCBI): domain Eukaryota; kingdom Fungi; phylum Ascomycota; class Pezizomycetes; order Pezizales; family Tuberaceae; genus Tuber; species Tuber calosporum. Next base: position 5,398 of record QFET01023026.1, on the reverse strand, counting down.
AAAAAATGATTGTCATCAAAAAATTCCTTGTGTTCAAGCCTTGTAGCCAGGGATTTGGTCAGGCACACCAATAAGCGTCCATCGCCTTGTCCCCAAGACATTGGAGAAGGCTTGGATTACCAAGATCTCTCGCCCTCGCCACCACAGCGAGGGTGATTTGAAGGCCATTGTCGTCAACCACACCTTGTACTAGTACGGTACTCGTACAGCCACCTTTTTCCCCTCCCGCAAGGGAACTTGGGGGAAAGAGGAGTTTTGGGCCACCATCGGGACCCGAATAAAAAGGACAATACGGTACCTATCTGTGGCATACCGGTACGGTAATGGCCTCTCTCTTCCAAGTGGGGAAAGAGTAGTACCCATGATTGTTCTCAAATGCAATGTGGCGACAGGGAGGAGATTTAGCCAATGAGGCGCTGAGAAAATGCGTCAGTTGATTGGCTGTTCGCAAGGGGGTGTCCTGCAATTGCCACTTCTCCCCTCCCCTGACTCCCACTGCGGGAAGGGAAGGGGGGTGGAGGTAAAAAGGAAAAAAAAAGGGATCAAGTTAAGCTTATCCATTCGCCACAGTTTTCCAGGATTTCGCTTACCGGTATTTACCGAGCAGATGTGTGTCTGCACCCTTGGCCGTGACTCGAAAAAAAAAGATATCCCTGATTTCGCATCGACGCCCATACGCCCTGCTGCCAACTGCGAGTTCAAGATGGAAAACCTGTCTGATAGCCATTTATACCGCGCATCGAACGCTTGACATGAATTGATCGATTCTCCTCACTTTTCACCCCCAGAGATGGCAATGACTCCAAGGGACTGACTGACTGGATCGCCGGGAATGCAACCTGATACCGTATTCCATTGAACCTGGTGCCGGTATTCAGACAGTCCCGTAGATCCCTTCTGATCTGGAAACCAATTCCGTCCGGCCTGATAGATAACAGAGTTTCGAAGTTCTCTCTTTGACATTAATTTTTTTTTTCTTTTTTTCCCTCTCTTTTTTCACTCAGAGAGGCCATGGCTTGGGATCTCTGCTGACGACGACGAACTCATCACCCGCTCACACTCTCAGAGTGTTTTTCAGTAGCCAGCACAGTTTATACAAGATCGCAAAAGCAAAACACCAAGCGGAAAATGAAGAATGTATGATAGAAAAACAAGACAAGAAGAAAAGAAGAAAAAATGCATGAACCCATGGATCCCAAGAACACCAACTCCCCATTCTAAGATCTCCGCTTCACATCTCTCGTTCCCATTTCTGGGGATCCCATCAACACACACCCCATAGTCTCCTGTACCGCACATACCGTGCAATAGGGTAACAAAAGCGTCAAACGGTACTCACGCGTCTTCGCCAAGAATGTCTCCGTGAGCAGAATGTTTGGTGAGAACTCGGGCAGAATATCGGTTCACGGAGGCATTCTTGGCGAAGAGGCGCGAGCACAGTACAGTACCGCACAAGTACACTACGAGTACTTTCCCAGCACGCACGCTGTAGGACACTACGCTGCAATACATTTACCCACTTACTCCCTCACTCTGAACCGGCACACCCCTCCCCTCTTCACCTCCAAGTCTAAGGTAAGTGCTTTTTTTTTTTTTTTTTACCTCTTCTCCTCTTCCTCGCGAGTCCTGTCGAGAAAGCAATTCAAGTTTCGGTTACCCGGCCAGCTGATAACCAACCAACTTACCTGCCCTAACCACTTGAAGTTTAGCCATGCAGCAGGGTGGGGGGAATGAGAAGAGAGAAAAAAAAGTCAAGATTCCCATGACAGCATCTCAATAGGATTTCAAGAATTTGCCACTTTTCTGAAAAGAAGGAAGAGTGAGGTTGGTATTCCCGAACAAAATTTCTTAGCTTTGCGGTATATCGGTGGCGCACCAGACCACCCTTGAACGGGTGGGATGGATTGCATTGGGGATGTGATATGGGCATGGGGCGGATCTCTTGTCCGGCCCATGGGTGGCGAGAGATTTGTACCATAGGCACTTGTAAGTAGAGTACAGTACCCGTGGGTCATATCATATCCTACTGTGCTCGCACACTCTGTGGGGGAGATGTATGAGGCACGAGGGTTATTTCCTTCGATCGAAAACTTGACTGTAGGGTTGTTTTTTTAAATAGTGTTTGCGATATATACGTGTACCGGTACTGTACTCGTACCCTACGGTACGGTACTCGAGTAGATATCGTGGGATGGGCGAGTCAAGTTATTTTGATGGGGATATTTACTCTCACATCCTCAGTCCTACGAAGTATCTTGCTATTTCTTTTTCTCTTAGCGTATCATGTATCATATTTTACGAGACGGATCATCACGATGAAAAGTAGAATTGGTAGGCGTGTGATTCACTCTACACTGCTACAGCACTTGCACAGCAGCTCGATGAAGTTTCTTCTTCTTCTTCTTCGTTCGTTTTTGTTATGATGCGTTAGTTAAGACAGACTCCCCTTTCCCCCTTTTTTATTCGGGTTTTTTCCTTTTTTTTTTCCCTCTCTTTCTGAATCCGCTTTCTCAACGAATTCTTTCTTCCAAACTCTGGAGACGCCCGTTGCGTCGCTAACAAAACTATCAGAGTTAAGGCATTGTGTTATTATCCGCCGTCGTGCCAAACTGGCGGCGGGGGATTCAGCGGTGACGTTTAATTGTTTCTCCAACTGGTCGGTCCTTGACCAGACCTTCCACCCGGATTATTCCAGTTACGGTCCGAGGAGATAGTGAGCTCTAGAGCTCCCGGGCTGCGCTATGTCGTACAAATGGGAATTTTATCAAGGCACTGCGTATAGGCTGCTACAGCCGTTTCATGGTCGACCGCTAGGAAAGAAAGTGTCCGGGAGGAGAGCGGGAGCGGACCCGGGCCACCCTGTTTGGTTTGTCGATATGCCTTCTAGAAGGATTGCTTTTTCGTTGGAGTGCTCGAGTATAGATGTTTTGATGACGTTGTGCTTTTGGGACTTGCCTCGATCTATTTTGCGTAGATGGGGCGTCCTTTGATCGATAATGTTCCTCCTTCTTTTCTCCCTCCTTAGGCTCATGTTTTATCAATTCCGTAGGGGGTTCCCCCGCCAGAATCTCCGCCGCTCGTGTATTTTTTTTTTTACAGAAGTTTGAGGTTGGGTTATGATACGTATCTTACCATGACCATAACCGTACCGAACCGAATCAGGGTCATCGGGTCTGCAGTGGATAACGTCTCACGATCCGGCCTTTGAAAGGGTGGGCAGCCCACGAGCGGCACTGGCACTGTAGCTGTATGGATAGTTGACACCATCTCCCATACGAGTACGATATCACACAAGGGCCCCCTCTTCTTCCTTGGGCCGCAAGTCACAACCTGCTCCTCCTACCGTACCCCAACAGGCTTTGTTCAGATGGTGCTGTCGATTTACAACTGATGCATCAGCACGCATTCTACCCCCCTACAATGCCCAGTATACTGTCACACCTCCATGCAGGGCTCGGGTCGGGTTTTTGGGATCTGCTAGGCTTGATGCGTAGGTACAGTATGTACAATACTACTGCATATACGCGTGGGGTTTTCCCTTTCGGCGGGAAACGCCACCTGTGGAGATTCAGCCAGCCTCACACCCCCAGGGATATGGCCGAGGGCAGATGGAGTACGGTACGGTACTCAAATGGGGGTTATACCTTCTTTAAAGGAGGCAGTATTGTGCAACTGCAGTACGTGTATTATAGCTAACCTGTACGGTAAGCGGCCACTTTTCAGTCTACAGATTGCAGGGCAACTCTTCTAGGTTCCTTAGGGGGGGGGGCATTGTGCAGCAGGTCCGCCATTGTGGTGATCATAGATAATTTTCTGATAGTGCATTGTACTCGTACTCTCAGGTGAACGCCGGCAGGGATGGAGACGGAGAATATGTTTCTCGCTTTCCCCTCTTTTTCTTTTTTTTTCTCCTTTTCCTCCTCTCTTTTTCTTCCACATCTTCCATCCCTTCCCACTGTGATCTGGATAGTCTGTGATATAGTAGACCACAAGTCCAATACCCCTTCAATCACTATGACTGCTGATCGACTGGACCGAAGGCGGTACCGGTACTGTCACAGCGCTCGAGAACACGACATCAATACCAAGAGATTTTCTTTGGCTCCCCGTCGTTGACGCCTTCGACGGGCCCGCAGCGGCGCCAACCAACCCTGCTGGCGGGAATTCAAAAGGTCTTAGCGCTCTGTGCTCACTCGCCACACTCCCGATTCCTGCTTGTAAGTTAGACTAGTCCTTTTTTGGAGCACCGCGGGCTCTGGGACAGCGAGTTGCTGGTAGCGGTAAGTTAGCCTACTGTATGTTAACACCTTTATTTGGCTTGCTTTTAGCCAAAATCATACCACGGATTTAACAAAAATACAAAATGGCTTGCTTTTAGCCTGGCTGGGAGAGTTCTTGTACAGTAGGGTATGGTTGGGCACCCTACCGTATCTCTTTTCATTCTTCTCTTTTCACCACAAATTGTGCCCTGTTTTCTGTAGAGTAAGATTGCCATACATAATAGTATCATACTCGACACCTTCGGCAGACGCATGCCTAGATCTGGATCTATCCAACACTCTCACACTCTCAGCTCCAGCACCTCTCCACCTGAAAACTGTCTCCCAACTCTATCGTAATCTGCCGTGCCATCATACTCTGAGGCTATTTGCACATTCGAGTACAGGGCAAGCCGCGCAATCGCCCATTCCTCTCCTCTCTCTCTCCCCTTAAAGTGGCGTCTTGAACTAGCACTTTGCTCTCGTCCCTTCTTCCTACCTCCTATCCACCACACATGGCAATTCAGTACCGGCTCAAGTTTTGAACGCAAGTTACGAACCACAAGCGTGTGAGTCGGTACAGTACTCCTTATTTCATGCAATCTTTTTTTTTCCTTCCTTCTTTTCTCAGCCTCACCTCTTGAGATCAAGGAATTCGCGATACCGTATTGTGCTCCAGTAAATTCCTCCTCCCCCCCCATTGAGTCTGAAGCTTATTCTCTGCGTATTCTGGCCACGTTCAACATCTGGAATTGTCCCATATAATCTCCACTAGCTTCTCCCTTTTTCATATCACTGAGCATCCTGCTACTTCCCCCGATTCTACATTTATCACCACTGCAGGTGTCTTATTATCATTATCATTACCATTGTCATTATCGTCATCACCACTATCATTACTGTCACCTTCTTTGTGCTTGAGTGCCAAAGAAAAAGCACCTCTTCTAACACATCATCCCGCTAAGTCTTTTTTTATTTTTATTGTTATTTTTATTTATTTTCACCCCTCATAGGCACCGTACCTGACTGTCCGAGAGATCCCCTACAAAGTCCGTCTCACCTGCCCTCTTCCCGGTTGCCCCCCATCCAACCGGGCACTTGGGCTTTGATTTCCGCCACTGCGGATAATCCTTATACCC
>QFET01022969.1:0-19796 GCA_003316355.1 Tuber calosporum | reverse complement strand
ACAATCTCCGTCTACGATTTGATTTCTTAAGCCTAGCCTGATTCGCTTGACCTTAGAATTGGCTACCCTTAACACAAACTGTCGGGACTTCAAATGCGTAATAGCTACCGGAGATCTCGATAGGTTGTCAAACAGCCGTCGATTACTATATCACCAGCTTCGCTAAGTGCTAGACTTACTTGCTGTGGTTTCGTGCGAACTGAAAAGAAGTAACTGCTCAACCAAGTATATTGAAAACTCTGTCTGTCAAAGTCTGCCCTGTCTAAGCTCCAGAGGGGCAGTCTTTAAATACATGATCTTGCTTTTCCAAAGCTTTCCATTTTCTTCCATTTGATTTCCAATCAACAGACATAACCAAGCTCCGCTTGTAAAGTCCTTCAATCAAACAAATGCCTCATGCACCTAAATGGTACTGCAAACAAAATTTGTATCATCTCGATACATAAAACAAAACATAAAACATATCAGGTATCAGCCTGATACATGAAACCCAACATAAAACAAACTAAGTATCAAACGATACTTGAAACCAATAACAAAACAAACTATGTATCAAATGATACTTGAAACCAATAACAAAACAAACTAACCCCTTACTAGCTCTGCTAGTTTCTGTTAGCCTTGTAAGCCTTAGCAATAGTAACCAATACCGGTTACACTACAAGTTGAACGGTCACTCTATTAGTTCCATACCTTTTACCTTGTCTGTTAAAGACCTATCCATCGACCCTTCTCCCCCTATCCTAATAGTATCTTCAGAGTCGCTTTGGGATTTCTCGACATACTTGGGAGTAGTTTACAAATACAACAACTCACTATGTGACCAACCTTGCAGATTTTAGGATATTAGCTTATTATTTTATAAACTCTGATATTATCATTTTCAAGGGTCAGTTCCTCTACAGTATATATCATGGATATTATACAGTTGCCAAACTCATATCAAAGGTTTGAATTAGGTAATCATAGTGGTAGCTAAACAGATCTCACCAGATAATCTAGAAAGCAGTAGGTCTAGATTATACTTTGAATCATAAGTCACAAACTACAATCTGGAACAAAAAAATACAACAAAAATAAATAAATAACAACTACTACCATATCCCAGCATTACACAAAAGTAAAGCTATGTACATATATTTCTCAATAATGTAATCAGTGAACAATCCCTTTCAACCATGTAAACTTCTCATAGAAATAATACTGCCCCCCTGCCTGATCTCCACTCCTGCAATGTTCAACAACCTGATCTGCCAACCATGCCAAATCGTTGCACTTAACCCCCATAAGTACAGTTCCGCAAATGCCTAGAGCAGCTGTCCCATAACTAGCATGAGTCTTACACCTAGACCCTCCTGGATTATTCTGGATGCACCAATTGTCTGAGCCACGGACAAAACTTGCTGCCCGACCGATGTCCCAAACATAAGGGCTACCCCCTGAGGTCTGGCATTCAAGTGTCCCCTGTGCTTCGGTCTCGTTTTGGAGAGTGAAGGTTTGCCCGTCTGCTGAGATCTCGTAAACGGGAATCGAGAAAGGGATAATTTTAGTGTTGACAGCGGTGAGTTCTGCTTCGGTAGGGATGGCTGGTGAGTCTTGAGTTGGAGCGGCGGTGACAGTTGTGAGGAGGACCCAGATGAAAAAGAGGAGAGCAAGAGGGAGAAAAGGTATCTTAGAAGGCATGTCGATTTCTTTGCTCTGATGATTTTTCTGCTAAGTGCTTGGTGTGTTTCGACGGGCTTGGTCTAGAATGTTGTCTTGTAATGTCGCGAGTAGAGAGGATGTGGAAGATATGGATTTGGATGGAAAAAATAAGGTAGGGAGAACTCTTATTTATACCTCTTCAACTGGCCTGCCAAGCATTCTGCTTATTTGTATTTATTGCCCTAATGGCTAAATAGTATGATATCATGGCTTGGTTGGTGAGAAAATATGCTGTATAATTCCCTATAATTCGGGCTAGCTGTTAAACTGGAATATAATATCAATCCTATGCCCTACCTGTAAGAAACTACCTGCTATGCCAATGTATAAGACAACCTTCATGATCAAAGTGCACAAAGAGATAAGGGGCTGGGAGTTGCTTGCAAATATACGATATCACATCAGAGAAGATTCTGCAGGAAAATCTTTACTTGACAATCAAGTACTATGAAAGGGGTTCCTGATCCTACAAACTAGAAAAAATGCTGTAATCCAGATATAATACCACCAGGTTTCCCACCCACACTAGCCATCCTTACAGGACTAGATGTCAACCTACTCTCTATACATGCTATATAGCTCATATCACCAATACCCTAATAATGCAATATTTAGATATAGGCTATCTGAGATTGTTTGAGAATGTTAAGATTATAAAAATATAGACAAGACAATAAAGGAGCCAACGAGATGAGATGTAAGGAATAAGAAGTAGAATTTATTATACTAAAATATCTAATCAAGCACAACGGACTCTCGACCTGTTCTAAAAGACTACTGATACACCTAACAGCTTCACCCGTGGTCACAGAAAACCTCTCAAAAGATCTTATATTTCTACCAAGTGCACCTTTGTAATTTTCTCATAATTAAGAGAAAGAATTATCTAGGCTATCTATCATACCCTATTTGATAAAGTATCTATCTGGTATAATTTCCAAACTCAAGCACTGCCAACACCACCACTGCCCATCCAAGTGATGATACAACACCTGTCATAAACCTGCTTCAGTGATATAAATGAGGAAAACACATGTTGAACCAGAATAAATTACTACACCTCCCGAATCTAATCAAACCTGCCCTATACCTAAAGCAAGATTGCTCCATCTCATCTGTCTACCTTCTGGCCTCCATTGCTCGCTCACTGGAATTACTATTAACACACCCGTGCTTACGCTTATGCTCCCCCCATGCCCGCCTCCTACACTCGTCTGAGCAGTACCTCACGGTCCCGCGACAGCTCCCGCCACACATCCTCCAAAGGCCCACCTTTCCGCAGTGAAAACACGTGCCCCAGGGCCCCATTACCGCAGTCCTCTCTTCATCCACTAACTCTCCGTCTTCAAAGTCAAGCTTTAGCTCCCAGAGGTCATTAAATGCGCGGGAGCATGGGTGCTTTCCAGGGGCGAACTCTGCATTCGTGTATCCGCCAAACAAGTAGGTCTTCCCGGATCCAGCGTCGAAGAGGAGCCTCCCCCGCGCGCGATATGTGGGAAACCCATGAGTGAGCACTTGCGCCCATTTCTTAGTCGTCGGATGCCAGGTATAGGTATCGGCATAATAGGCGAAATTTAAGCTGACACCCGCCTGGAGCGAGTAGCTGTTTGTAGTCCCACAGTACCCGCCGAAGATCACCACACGGTCCATTTTCTCGTTGTAGATTGCAGAAAACTCAGTCCGGGGAGATGGGCAGTTCCCGTGCACCCTCTCGCGGGCCCAGGTTTTGCAGGGGATGTGGTAGGACCATATATCCTCGTACGTGTAATCACGTTGGGCGCCGTGCGGACTAGAGGGGTCGGTGAATTTCTCACCTACGCGATTGGCGTTACCGTACATTATAAAGAGACGATCTTCAGATGGGAGAATCCAGGTTGACATGTGTACACGGAGCATCGGGGAATCGTGGGTTGGGATAGGCTGGGACGTGCCAGAAAGCCACTCCCAAGAGAGGGTTCCCAAATCCAGGCACATGAAGACATTGCAGCCAAGTTGCCTGTGCGCGTCCTGGCCGCCGAAGATGTACATCTTCCCATTATAGATTTCCACTCCGTAGTCGATAAGGATGTCGTGGAGGTATGGCCAGCTTTTGTCCCGGATGTTGAACATTGTTGTCTTGGATATCCACTTTTCTTGTGCGAGGTCGAAGGTCAGAATTTCTTTGCTGCCGTGGAAAAGGTAAGCCGTGTCTTTCCATAGTTTCATGCGGAGACCCGGGATGTAATTGTTGCGCGGGCCACCTTCAGAGCTTGGTGGGATGTCTTGTAATCGCTGCCACGTTTTCCCCCGCGGTCCCCCACTAAGAGGTAGATACCACAAATCCCGGAGATTTTGGTGATTTCCTCCTTGGCCACCGGCAACGTAGAGTCTGCCCCTCCATATCCAGCACCCCATGGGCACCCTTGGCGATGGTGGAGGGACGTCTTTCGTAGCCTCATATCGGCATTGATCCCACTTGCCACGGATCTGAAGCTCGGGATAATCCACCCCCAATCTCCCTTCAAGCTTAATGTCCGGATGTCGGTACCTGGCATACTTGGAGGCATTCGCCTCCTCCTCTATTTTAGCCATTCGCGCGGTTTTTGATTCTAGAATAGAACCACAGACACTGGTCACGGCACACGAATGGTGCACAACGCTGGAAGTATTTTTCAGCGCCAGGAAGCTCTGAGATAATCGAAGGTGGCATCTCTGCTGGTTGAAGTAGTACTCCTCAACCAGGAGGTTCGTGTTTTTCCAACCTAGTATTAATTGTGCTCTAGTTAGCCTGTCTAGATCTACTATATGGACACGATAAATGTAGAAACCCCACCAAACAGCGGCTCCTTTACAAACAGCTGATTCATGTAAACCACCACGATCTCCTGCAGCCATTCCAATGCCTATCCTCCAATCAGCCAATTCCCCACCTCGCCCGCTACTTCAACAGAAACTCACCTCCCCGATATTACCCTCCTTAATAAAGCACTGCGCCATGTTATTGAAACAAGCAACAGCATCCATCATTTCACGCCACTCAAGCTGCATATACTCGCTAACCTTCGCATACTTCAACGCAACAGGAAATTCAAATTCCTCGCCCAAAATTTTCTTTGCAGCTACAAGGTATTTAGCTCTAGCCAGTGCGAAGTGACCTTTCTTGTACAATTTGTTGCCCTCATGTTTGTCAATATTGCAGACGATGAGACGGTAGTAGAGAGGTTGCATATGATATAATACGCTCATGAGGGCAGGGAATATAGAACGGTCGCCAATATTGCACATTGCTTCCAGGGTTTTGAGTTCAGGTCGGAAGGCGGCAGCTTTTTGGAGGACAACAGAGTTCTTATGCTTTCCCAAATCTGGTGACCGAAAGTTGGGTGTACCTTTATTTGTTGCAAGAGACATGGCGGATGTGTGGAGAGTTGTGACTTAGTTGAGAGGGCGGTAGAGAGGTAAGAAATAAGGAAGAGAGACTTTGGATTTCCTTCAAGGTTTTGATAGAGTTTGTGGGGTACTTTGCTGGGAGGAGCATGGGTGTAGCCAATTACTGTCTTGGCATGAGGCCAAGAAGGGTTAGGTTGTTTGTACCCGAGTGCCGTACTGGTAAGGTTATTAGCAACCGGCATCTGAAAACAGAACAATTGTTACACAACTTCCCAGCCAGCAAGATACTATACTTGATTCCAGATTCAAGGAAAGAATCTTTGGCGGTACGGCACTCGAGTGCTGGCATTAGCGGTAGTAAGGGGCAGTCAATGATAATGAAGCCCGCAGACCGGACCCCATGGTGAACCGAAGACCGGATTGGACTGTGAACCATGCAATGGAGCTTACCAGATGGAATGGATCTCATTGGACCATGCCGACAACTCAAAGCCATATACCCAAACTACCGTATCAGAAGGCTTGTGTAGTTACACCTAGGTAGAAGTTATCAATAGTATTGTTAGAGGTCGTTGCTCGCATTGAAGAGCCATAAAACCTCCGGCAAATGTTTTGTTTCTTAAACTCGGTTCTCTCAAGAGGTCATACAGTAGCTAATTTTCCAATATCTTGTAGCCGTTCTTGGTAAAATTGGTTATTACACCTCGACCAGGTGGGATCAAGGAACCAGGTGGCCAAGCCTTGCCATTGGCTTATGCCAATACCACCTAGGTCTGTCTGCGCAAACTGTCTATTGATATTATGCCAACTCCACCATCCAACCAGTAAGAATCCAAAAATGTATATGGGGCTTGAACACCACTAGAACTCAGACAGCGCGTGCTTCCGGTACAAATACGGCACCAAACCCAGCAGAACTACCATTTATGAATCTCGTAAATATATCCCAAGCACAACCCCCATTAACCCAAGCACCAAAAACCTGTTATCACATAAGAAACGCATTGTAAGCAGAGTAGAGTATTCATAAGTTAGTCGTAAAACAAAAGAACAAAGACGTGAGTCAGTAATGATATCATACAAAAACACCAACCAGTTCGACAAGCTACAAACCGAAACTGAAACGAAATCCCAACTCCGCTTCCAATCCTTGGCCACCTCACCCAGCATGAATAAAACAGGTATCGGAAAAATATGTTAAAAAGAAAGCAATTAAACTCCTCACTCTGACATATTTTTCGCCGTATCCAACATCACAACTTTTTTTGTCCTTTCTTCTCCCTCTTTCTGACTGGTAAGTCTAAAAAGCCAAGAGGCGGCTGAGCGTCTTCCGAACGCTAAATTTCTGCCTCTCCCCGCCTTCTTGCTTCTCCACCGCCTCACTCCCTCGGCGCTTCGTCTTCTTGCCTTTGGTTTCTTTCGCCTCCTTCTCAGAGAACGTCACGGCCGGAGCATCCACAGACTGGACTCTTCGCTTCTCCCCCTTTCTCACCCGACGAGCCTCTTCCTCCTCTGGTGTTCTCTGCTTTTTTTCATAATGGCGATGTCTATGTTCCCGCTTGCCCTCGCTGGAAAAGGAGTGACCAGAATCCTTCGGTGCCTCCCGCTCAGCTTTGCGCGCGCGACGGGCGGCACGACGAGCCTCCTTTGCAGCTCTGGCTTCCTCGGGGGATAGAAGAAGCGCTGGCGCTTCAGATTCGGGGAACTCTGATGCCGGGAATTCTGATGCGGGGAACTCGGATGGGGGCTCAAGTTGGGAGGCCTCGGGGTCCGCAGGGTAAGGGTTGTTGAGGTCGAAGCCTAACTCTGTCCTTGCTTCTGGTCCGGGCTCTGCGTCAGGCTCTGGAAGAACGGTTTGGTCGTCATGGGGTTCGATGTCGCCGTTTATGACGGTGGCGCCTCCATCGATCACGGTGCCCCCACCATTAATCATAGTGCCCTCGCCATTGATCATAGTGCCTTCTCCGTTAATCACGGTCCCTCCCCCATCGATAACTGTAGCCTCGGCCTTTGCAGCCCTACGGGCGGCCTTTTCGGCTTTCCGTCTCTCCCTGTCTTCTTTGCTTTCCTTGCCCTCCTTGCTAGTACCCTTCTTAAGTTGGTCCTCTGCTACTTGTTAGTCAGTCATATCATCTAGCATCAATCGAGCATGGAAATTACCAAGTTCTCTACCCTTGCGCAATGCCTTCTCTTCGTGTCTTTTCCTCCTCTCTTCCCGCTCCTCTGGAGTCATGTGAGCGTGGGAATGTTTTTTCTTGGATTTCTTCCCATCCTCCACATCGGTTTCCCCGCCTGATTTCTTAGAGTTAGACTTTCGCCGATGCCTCTTCTCCTTTTCCGGCTGTTCCTCCGCCACGGCAACCTCCGGTTCGCCATCTGCGCTAATGCCGACCTTAGAACGACGGCGCCGGCGCTTTGTCTTATCTTCCACCGAAGGGGGCGGTAGGCCGTACTGGCCATTAACTGCTTCATCGTCAACGACAGTGATGGCTGGTGGAACAGCACCGAATTTTGCTGCCAACTTTGCAGCGCGCCTCGCCTCTTTACCTGCTTTCTCTTCGGGAGTTTTATGTCGCTTTTCTTTTTCTCCCTTGTCCCTCGGCTCCTTGGGCTCTCTAACCCTATGTTCTCTTTCGCTCCTGTCACGGTATTCTTTTTCGCCTTTGTCGCGGTGTTTTCGCTCCTTTTCTGGCTTCTCACTCTTGTCTCTTCGTCTGTGCGACTTGCGGTGCTTAGGCTTATCAGCGCCTACATCAGGCGCATCGGCGGCAGAAATGGCCATGGCAGCTGCAGCGGCGGCAGCGGCAGTTTCGTCGTCCAATGGGCCGTCGAGAGTTGAGCGTAGTTGATCGACAAATGGGTCTTCTTCAGAAGGTAAGTTGAATTGCGAGGAATCCTCGACGAGGGCACCCGGCATGATAGAAAGTTGAGAAGACATCGGGCCTAAAAAGGGGAGAGGCTCGATAAGATCGGAAGCGGGGGCTGGCTCAGGAGTTTCAAGCGGCGCTGGGCTAGACTCTGTTGGGAATGTTTCCACAATCTCCTCAACACCCTGTTTCACCTGAACCTGATCAGGTGGTGGGGAGGGATCTTCGGAATCCGGATCCCCTATTGAGGTTTCTGTCGGAAGAGGATTATTGTTATCGTTATCGATGGTTGATCCCCCCTTGTGACTTGGGTTTTCTGCCGCTTCTGGTGATTCCCGATTTTCCTCCTCTGTTTCTGCGACCTCTTTTTCTTCTTTCTGTTGCTCGTCCTTCAACTCGGGCTCAGGTTCCGTCACAACTTGGGCTAAGCCGTCGGTATTCCCTTCAGGGACGGCAAGATTTTCCTCGACTGCAACCTCTCCTGAATCGCCCGGCGGCTCGGATGTATTTGAGGGGCCGTCTTCCTTTTCACTGTTCACAGGCTCCAGGCCAGGATCGGGATCGGTGTGTGCGGGATTTTCCTCTGAATTTTCCTTGGAGTCAGGTGATTTTTTTTCTTCTTCTTTTCGCTCGCCTTCCTGGGCCGCTCCAACCGAATCTGCGGGAGGCTGGTCTTCTGGTCGAGTATCTTGTCCGTCGCCTTCGCCTTTGTGTGGAGTAGAAGTACTTGTAGAGGGAGAAGGCGGGTTATTCCCCTCAGCTTCGCCTGAGGCTGAGCTTGTGTCTGGATTCTGGTGGCCTTCCTCTGTTGAAACAACAACGGTAGTGGAGTCTTCCTGAGTCGCTGACTCGGTCGCACCTATGACATTCGCTTAATTTTTAGCAATAAATCGTGTTTGTGGAACAAACGGGTTCCCTGTAAAATAAACTGCCCCTCCTTTTTATGGGAAGCCACGGCAGACGATTGGAATGGAAAAATGGATAAATATTTCCTCGCAGGTGGAAATAGCAGCAAAAAGGGATTACTTTACTATAACCCCCTTTTCCCAGGACAGTAAAGGGAAGGAGGGCTGAAAAATGGGGAAGGTTGGATTGAATTGAATCGAAGAGGGGAGAATAGATTGAATCTCACCTTTAGGATCACTTGTTTCTGTAACGTCTGTATTGTCAATGTTTTCCGAAGGGGCAGAAGGGGTATCATCCCCTTCTTTTCCCTCCTGGCTGTTCTCCCCCTCCCCACTTTCCCCTTCACTCTTGTTCTCACCTTGGTCCACGGCAACACCTCCATCTTCCTCTTCTGCTGTCGCTGCGTTGTCTGCCTTCGTTCCATCTTCGTTGTCCTGCGTCTTAGATTCTTCGATCGGCGGTTGGTCTTCTCGCTTCTCCTCCCCAATGTCCTCTACCCGCTGCTCCCCTTCATCAATCATGTTTGCAGTATCGTCAAGGGAAATTATCGACTTTGGCTCCAGAAAGGACACACTTCAGAAAGGAAAAAAGAAAAAAAAGAAAAATCTCATCTGATTTCTCTCGAGGAGAACAGTGGGTGAATAGAAAGTTTTGTACTTGTACAGGAAATCCACTCAGAGGGTACCACACCCCACTCTGTGACTTGACGTTTGATAATCAACACACAATTGGAGCCACGTCCCAATAGACCTCACCCTTCCTCTCTTAATTCCGGGAATCCGAGTGGTTGATTATGGCAACATTAGGAAGGAAAGAAAAAAGGGGAGGGAAAAAGGGAGAAAAGGGAGAAAATGGATGATTTGTTTGCTCAACCCACACAGAACAGGCACGGCACACCACCCACCAAGAGCACGATAATACTCCAATACTCGAGTACCAGCAACTGGTCAGATAGCTAGCCATCCCTTATCTTTCTTTAAAAAAACCCTCTCGCCTCTGCCTACTCCGCAGGCAGTCCGCAAATCTGACGGGAGACTTGTTAGAATGCACCCCCGTTCGAGGCGCTTGCAGAGACGTGGCGGATGATAACCATTGGGCGGTTTGCCATCATGAGTTGACTCGGTTTGGTAGGGGAGAACGGAATACGTGGGGTTATTTCCTTTTGTTCTCGCGGCTTCGTTCGTCGCTCAGGTACCCAACTAGAGCAGACTACAAGTAGAACCTTGTTGGTAGAGCACGATACATTATGGCTGGTACTGTACTCGAGTACTTTTTGGTGCAGGTACTTTATCTTACCACCTATGAATTACAGTCCCACTTGCTTCTGTGCCGGATCAATTGAGATTATTCTACGCTTTTTAGTCCGTGCTGAGGGGATCAGGATACAAGCACCACCGTACGTACCGTATTCTGAGAAAAAATACCCTAGATTCCTATTCCCGGTGTAGAGTAGTGAGAAGTGAAAATGATAAAAATAATGAAATAAAAGGCACGATACAGTAATCCTCAAAATCCTTTACCTTCCCTTGCCTCTCTGTGTTACTCTGCTCAGAGTTGTGATGCTGATGCTCTCGCTCACTTGCTACAGGACTCGCCCTCGAAACTAAGTTACCAAAGGAGGCACCTCATCTCAAAACCCCAGCTATCATTCGCAGACCTCGACAGAGGAATCTCCCCCAGCCAGAATTGAAAATACCGGCAGAAGCCTCAAGCACCTTCTTATCGACCTTCCATCTCTTGATCGAACGGAATTTTTTTTTTTTTTTTTTTTTTCAACTATCCCCGCTCCGCTCCTCACCCCTCCTCCCTTCCCTTCCCTTCCCTTCCCTTCCCTCACTCACCCTGCTGATCTGCCGGGGGTTCCGGGTATGTACTCGAGTACGAGTATATACAATACTCTACGGTAGCAGCTCGAGCATGGGAGAAATCTTTGCTCCTTTCTTTTTTTCGCTTCTATCATACCATATTTCTTATTTAAATAAAAATGTTTCCCCTTTACCCCTCGCCGCCGCCGTAATTGTATAAACTCCAAAGATCGAAGAAGTCCGCCACGGTCGCGAAGGAAAATTTTTCCAGCATACCCCATCACGGCCCGGTTCGTTAGCTCGTGGCTCTTGTTTGGTTCTCGGCAAAAATCCGATCTCAGCAGGATTAAACTAAGCCAACCCCTCCATGCGCAATGTTTTTGCCTTTTATTTAACATTCGCGATAGCCGTCGGGTGAACGCCATAACCATAACTGAGCGAAAGTCATAGGGAAGGACGAAACGGGAATAATACTTGTATGGCAATCTATGACGTGAGGGCTTTTTCTCCTTTCTCCGTTACGCTTGACCTTGCACAATGGAGTTCTTCGCACTCATCGCTTCTCACTCGATTAACGGTTGCAGGCTTTTTGGTTGACCAGTATGGCATCCCCGATTCCTAGTTTTCCGAGAGAAAGGGGAGCTGAGTGTCATACGAGTACGAGTACTCGTGGCGGGGAAACTAAACGGCGAACTGCTTGGTGTGTTCGGAAGGTCGGTTTTTTCTGCTAACGGATATAGCCGTTTTCCGCCGGACGTGTATTCGTACTAGTACTCGTACTAGTACGAGTATGGTACAGCCTCAATCTCATAGTTCTCGCACCCTTCCAAGTGCCCCCCCTAACCTTGGAAAGGCTTTGCTGACCCTCTCTCATTATTCGGTAAAGCAAATTGTGTTAGGAGTTTTACGGTATCCCTAAAAGCATATCCAAGAACAGCCATTTAAAAGGCTTTTCTTGTTCTCTTGTTGTTGTTTGTTGGCATAGTTCTCCAGATACGGTACAAGGAGGGTACGAGACCTTCACGAATGCTACTGTATTCTAGTATCAAATTCTTATACCATACCAGTCAGTACTGTGCAAGCACTCGTAGTCCATTGACTCCATTCATTCATTCGCAGGCGGTTCGAGCACATTCTGGGATGCACTGCACCAGTAGGGTATAGCGCCCGCGTATCGGAGGGTCGGAGCGTCTGACGTGCCTTGCGGTCCGGACACCGCGACCAATGGCGCCACCTGGCTCGAGGTTTGCCTTCTTAGGGTAATCTCGGAGGCTTAGTTGCCGTTGCATTGCCTTCTTAGGAGAGCTTATCAGGGAAACATGATACAAGCACGAGCACTCGAGTACATAGCACTCGTGCTGTACTGGTACATCTAATTTACAGTACAGTACCGTGCATTCAGCTTTTCGGTCTATCTACGAGTGCTAATCACGGTGCCTGTTGGGCGAGCTCCATGTCTGCCCTACCTGCCGGTAGGCTAGGTAAAAAGTGGGATCTGACAGAGCAGCAGCCAGCCTGGGACAAGTACTCGAGTACTTTAGGTTGTGTAAGCGCTATACTGTATTAGGCTAGCGCCTAAGGTGCTTTTGAGTTTACCCTTTTTGAGCTCATCAAGTTACCCTACCGTGCTGAGAAGCACCGGTTGCAAAGCCAAAGAGAGAAATGTCGTAACTCACCCGTGGATAATGTTTCAATTGTCTTGGTGGGTAGATGATGTGGTTCATGACCCTTCATCACACCAGTAGCACTGACACTGGCCTGTTCCTATCTCCGGGCGCGAGTATCTGCTGTTGACCTAGAGCAGGTGACTTAAGCCTGAGGATTTTGTCAAGATCGGGATTGAGGCTGCGCGGCGATAGGCAAGATCATCACCCTGATTGGTTCGAATATCGCCAACCGGGGGAATACTCGAGGACTTGTACTGTACAGTACATAAAGCTGACCTAGCCAATCAGCGAAATCGACCTTTCCCTCGTTGGAGATAAATCACCGTTTATATCTTTTGGAGGTTAGGAGGTATTCATAATAATAATAATATGATATTATGATAGAAAAAAAGCCAGTGCCTGAAAACAGGTTAAGGGTTATCGTCGATAGCGGCGGCGGGCGTTCTGGGTTCTCCGTCCTGATCGTGTCTTGGGGCTGGCTCTCCGTCGTTTGGAGCGAAATTCTTGACCAGCTAGCGGTTTAGCTAGGCCACAGGGCAGAGAGCTAAAACGGGGATAGAGTCTGAGTGCAAAGCCCTTTGGCCCGAGGAGGGTTTTACGGTGCCGGTATGTACTGTGCGTGAATCAGTTGGGAATATCGGTATCTGTGTTTAGGAGAAACCTAGGGGAGAACTGCGGTATAAGGATTGATTGGCATGGACTGAGCTAAGTATTCTTTCAATGGCTGCCCTGTGTGGATACCAGTGACGGCACCATACAAGGTCTGTATAAGTATAGTAGCCTCTGTGATCTTGGGGAGGTTTTGCTAGATCAGCTCGCTATTAAATTGTACGTACGAGTACTGTAGTTTTAAGCAAGGGGAGGTAGGTGTCAGTGAAGATTTTTCTTGTGATCCTACCAAGTAGGAAACAACCGAACTGCAGCCAAGCAATCGGCAGCGCCAGATCTGAAATGTCTGCCATAGACTACTCCGGAAGGCGAAGGGGGCATCCGATCCCACCACATGCCTTTTTGCGTAACATCTTCAACATTCACCATTCTACTTGTACACTACGGTATCATACTGCCCACTGTGGCACCGCCTGTGTGAGCGGATGGACGAGTGAATCGATGGAATGTGTGGATGTGCGAATGTGTGCGTGTGTGAATGTGGATGTGTGGGTGAGGGAAAACACAGCGAGCAGAAAACCTCCTAAACTATGATGCGAACGGAGCCAGTTAAGACCGTTCAGACTATGAATTATTATATTCGTAACGCTATGCAGAGTTGAGCCACTTCGCGCTTTAGCATAGGAGAAAAAGACAGTGTCGTTCGTTAGTGTGGCGAGAAGATAAGTTCAATAGCTATCTGACTCAGCAAAACCTCCTCCTTGCCCCAGGTTATGCTCGCATTAGCCCAACTCTGCAGGGACACCCACTAATGCCTATCGGAGGGCTTCCTCTGGAAGGTCAGTTTTTATTTTTGAGTTTGGAACAAACATCTGGACCCGACTATTCCCGCAGGAACAAGGGCTTCCAAGTGTCTAGATTTCTATCGCCCGGCTGGTAGGACATTACACATGGGAAAGCCAACAACTGCGAGATCACACCTACACCTACCTACTCGAGTACTGGCGGCCTGTTTGTTTTCCAAGTTATTTTTTATACTGAAGAGAGGGTTCAGGTTAATTTATACCATAGACTGGTAGCTCTGGGGTTTGTTGGCCGATCGCATACAGGTTTCCAAATTCCTATAGATCTGGTGCGAAGGGGAGGAAGGGGGAGTACTCGAGCCTAACCTACGTACTAGTGTTCGAGTACAGTACAGTAGCCTGGATTTCATATTCCTATTTGGCTCGTGTCAATGCGGGGAGCTCTCGATTAGACTACGATCTACGGTATAAGATATCGCCTCACATAACTTGATACCTCTTGCATGTGAGTACCTAAGGCTTGCTGAGTGGTAGGGAGTGCCACCACGCCGATTCAGCGCCGTTCAAACCGGGGATTCGCAGTTTCTAAATCGCCAACGAGAAGGACGATGAATCACTGTACTGTGCGAGCACTATTTCAAGAGGTGTGAGATAGTTTGGCGGTTCGGGGGGTATCCGGCAAAGTTTTGGGTTTGACCCGGGTAGAACAAGGAAGGTGCAATCGCTGGTGTTGGTAAGGTTTAATATACTCGAGTATGGTGCCGGGCGCTTGAGATCAACCAAAAACTAACGCGATAGTAGTCTGGCTGTCGAAAATTTCCCACCACAACCACATCTTTGGGGAGGTATGGCTTGATAGAAGTCAGAAGACGTTCTTCTCTACGGGGGTACAGCCCATAAGTTTTGTGTGTTACACTAGCCGGGGGTGTTGTGGGTAGTGTCATTGTACTTAGTATAATAAACAGGGTTAAGTGTGAGCTGCTAGTGGAACATACAAAACTTATGGGCTGTATCTCGGGAGTTTTATGTTTTATGGTTTCCTATAAGAGTAGTATTTTAGTATTCGCGGAGACAGCAAAATCTGGAATTGCACTTGCATGGTGGTCCTCGAGGCTTTTTGTTGCTTTGGCCAAGTCCACACTGTTTTGTGTGTATTATATAGGTTGAGCAAAATGAATTGCCCGTGAGGATCTAGTATTAGTTTCAAATGTCTGCACCAGGAAATGATCCCGCGCTTTGGAACCCCCAACTTGCAAGCCCACCTTTCTTCGTAGGGCTAAGTTAGTCCATGTACTCGAGTATGATACTTGTCGGATCAGCAGCAAAACCACGTTCGTGAGCTAAGAAGCCTCACTACGAGTACATACACTATGAGTCCCTTCGAGCCATAGTGCACATCCCCGTCCTGAATCAGGATGGTGAGACTCCCTTATCTCCCCGCTTGGTGCACCGAGTCATCATAAGATAACGTGACAGGGATTTATGTTCTTTCGGGTTTGGGTTGATGGCAACGGCTTTAGATTGTCATTTCCATGGTTGACACACTCTGCCTTGGAGTCTCACGGTCTACGGTGGGGCGAGGAAGTGATGAAATACCGTACTTGCAGGGACCTCTGTGAGATGTCGACTTATGGAACCTATCATAACCCTTTTTCAATGCTCTCGGGACGCTTTTTTCTGTTCGCTTACTCACGGGGTGCACTAACCTAGACCAAACCTGCTGGAAATCTACGTCACACCGTGAAACAGGAATCCAGTGCTTGATCTGATGGCCCTCTCTTGTGCACCTATTATACCACTTCCCCTGACTTTTTCCAAAAACTCTCAAACTCGACCTTCCTTCTATTATCATATATTAAATTGACACTATGAATCCTGGAGGAAGCTACCATACAGCTGTCGGCGGTGCTTCAGAAATGGAGATAGACTCCCTGTCCGGGAGGGCAAAAGTACCTATTCCGAGAGCTAGAACGTTGAGCAGCAGAGCTGCGGAACGAAAAAGTATGAAGAGGGCATCTCATGCTTGTGAGCCATGTAGGCAGCGGAAGACTAAGGTATAAAAAATTAACGAAATAATAGACTATTGTTAACAAACATTATTTTGGTAGTGCGATGCTCAGAGGCAAGCCGACTGCCCCCCAAGGCTCCCTTTGGGTCCTTTTTATTTTTGTTTTTATAACATTTTTTTCTTCTTCTTCGAAATATCATGCTAACTAACAGCTAAAGGCCGGTTTGTAGCCACTGTGCGGACTACAAAATAAATTGCCATTATGCTGAGGGCAAAAGAGAGATGGCGAGGAAGTAAGCCCTTTTTTTTCGGTTTGTGCCACTTCTGGCATGTTCCCTCCCTGTATCTGAAGACAGGGGCTGGCAATGACCTTTTCCTAGGCGGTTACAAGAGCTCGAGGCAAGAACGGAGGCTTACGAGAAGCTGCTGAGAGATATCCTACCGGGGCTGGATAGTTCTGCACAAGTAACTGTGCGAGATGTCCTCGCGGCGGTGAGCTTTCCCTCTTCGGACCGTAAGCCTCATAGTGATAACTTCTCTAGTCGCGAACTACCTCCTCCACAAGGGCCAGGAAACTCCCTCGTGGGCCAATCGTTCAAGATAATCTACTCCTAGATCTCCCCCGAGATAGCGAGTCGGAGCCCTCGGATGATTGGGATTCAGATGACAACCCTGACCAGCTTGCAGAAGATATCAATACGCTTTCTATCAACAAACCTATCGGCTATATGGGCAAAAGTTCCGAGGTTTTGTGGATCAACCTTTTGAAGGAGGAGATTAAAAGATGTCCTGGAAACGTTCCGGCCGACAAATCGGATAAGTTGGAAGGTGGAGCATGGGATCAGGGCGAAGAAATCGGTATGAAAGGTCCAATAGAACCTTTGGCCTGACACTGTTCCTACCCGGGTTTAGAGCTAAGAGGACAATGTTCCTAGGGTGGACGTACCACCTTGATGATATCGATATCTCCTTCTCTGGCAAGCAAATTGACGCTTACGCTCTCCCACCGAAAGACTTGGCAAACTCGCTCGTTAATGTGTACTTTGAGACGGTTCATCCATTATTCCCGATCATTTACAAGGGGCTTTTCGAGAATCAATTTGAGCTGTTGTATCAAACCCAGGATCCCGCGAAGCTTGCTGGAAAATGGCTCGCAATAATGAACCTGGTGTTCGCGATTGGGGCAAGACATTTATCTATGGTAGGTGAGGACAAAGCAGACATCTGGCAACATGTAACCTTCTTTCTCCGCGCAAGACTCCTGGGGGCATTGGATGGGGGGCTGGTGTTTGAGATTGCAACACTGCAGAATGTTCAGGCGATGGGATTAACAGGAATGTATTTACTGGCAAGTAAACAGACAAACCGGTAGCGTTGTTCCAACCTTATCCTATCTTTTGTCAAATCATAATGAGGGAACCTGATACAAGGATACTTAAAATGATAGCTCCTGGAATGTTGCAGGGCTTGCAATCCGGCTTGCATATGGCATGGGCCTCCATCTCCGAAACGTAGCTTCGACCCTAAATGCCGGTCAAAAGGAAATGCGTGTTAGGGTCTGGTATTCTGTTTGCTACCTAGAAGCGACCCTCGGACTGATAACAGGGCGACCATCTGGGCTACAGGCTCATCAAAGCAGTGCGCCATTGCCCAGATCAAAAGACTTCGACCTTGAATCTGATCCTGCCAAGGACGCATACTTCGCCGCGCTTATTAAATTGTCGTCAATTGCGTCTGAAGTCCTAAGCCAACTGTACTCTACGCGAAGTAGGCTTGCGATGCAGAAAAGCTGGGATCATGCTCAGGAGACCATGGAAAGGTTTGACCGACGGTTAGAAAGGTGGAAGAGCAAGTTGATTCCGAGTTTGACATTTAATGACATTCACGATAACAACGATGGTCACAACTACCTTATGAGCCAAGTATACTTTTTCCATCCTCCTAGATTTTTTGTCCTAAAGTTGGATAGAGAATCGACCTTGCTCTTCGGTACCATAATATTAGAATCCTAATATTCCGTCCATGCGTCTGCCAATTGGAACTTGGCGCAAAAGAAACAGGCTTCAGTCAGGAATTCAACCGTTCGGGGGCCCACACATGCGTCAGCTCTGCCAGGAATATCGTTTCCCTTGTTGCTGACACAAGCGGAGATAAGAGAGAGCAGTTGATGAATATCCCGTGGTGGTGTGTGCTGCACTACCTCGTTGCTGCCGAAGCAATCCTGCTTCTTGAAACAATTCACCAGAGGGCTTCGAGTGTTGATGAAGGTGTCATCAATGATATGTGCCAAGTTGTCAAGTGGTTGCATGGGATATCTGGGAGCGATATGGCAGGCATGAGAACGCACAAGCAATTGAGCAAATTGTTGGAACGGGTATTGTTGATTGTAGGGAGAGAGGTGGGTGATTTTGGGGTCCGGAAAAGTGAGGACGGGGGATCAGGGCACGAGGGCGAGGTGCCAGGGCAAGAGGGCGGGAGGGGATGGTTGAGGGATGACAGTGCATTTCACATGGTAGAACAAGGGCAGATGAGTGTTGAGGATGGTATGTGGGATTTTGGGGGGAACTTTGAGATGCAGTACTTTTAGTGCCTGGATTTGAATAGTGAATTGTCGGGGTTTTCTCCGTTGACTGCACCTGGATCAAACGATTGGGTGTGGCAGGTTTTTTCCGAGGAAAATACTTCCCGAGTGATAATCTGTGGAAGGTCCGACTCCTAAGGGATTTTGTTTTATCGTTGATTGTGTCGCGGGTTATACATCAGCTGCCAAGGGCTCTATGGAAGCGCTCGGGGATGTCGACCAGAGGTGGAATTGGCGAAGGGTCCGTTTTGTACGGGGTTCATGCACAAATTGCGCCGGGCACTTGTATTAATCAACGACAAGCAAACGTGAAAAAGAGAAAAACCATCACCACCCGAACACCCTGCCCAGACCTCAAGTAGCAGAAATGAAACCATAGAACTATAGACTAAGAAGCTCCGAATATATCTGTGAATATATCTATGAAGTGAGATTTCAATTTAAGAGTTAGCATGAAAAGCGATGATAGGATAGGTCAGTTTGTGTGGGAGCTGAAGGTGGGTTACCCATGAATGAGCCGAATTATGCAAGCCCTCATAGTCGAGTGATATTTGATGATGTGGTGAACGTAATGCAAACATTTGAGGAAGCCTCTCATAAGTAGAGGTTAAGTAGCATTAACAGAGACAACTACATTATTGAGACGATCTATATCGGTTAGATGATCAGCAACAGTGCCCATCTCCTTGAAAAGACGTCAACATCCAGGAAAATTAGCACGAGAGAAGGAGCAGCCCGGGCAAGGAGATAAAGGCGATATTATCCAACCTAGTTTCAATTATTGCAATGGCGGCAAGGAGGGTACCAGCGAAAACAGACTGGTATATATCCGACGGCAAGTCTGAGTCTTTTAAAAAGATGGAAGAGTCCGAGGACTTAGAAATCAAGGGTGCAGATAAATACACAAGGATTGATAGGTAGAGGATGTAATTGTGTTAGGATTCTAGTCTGGAGGTGTAGTGTGGTAGGTAACGACAATCTCTTATTTGGGATACTCGGTATAGTAGACTTGTCTCTGAGATCTTTACTCTGTAGATGGGCAATTGTCCACCTTGTGGTAAATAATTGTAACCTACTCCCAAGTATCTTAAGAATCTCAAATGGACTCTGTTGATACTATTAGGATATGGTTAGGATAGGGGAAGAAGTGTCAATGGATTGGTCTTCAATATACAAGATAAAAGGTGTAGAAGTGATTGGGTGATTGTTCAAGCTAAAGTATAAATGGTGATAGTTCTGAGAGGCTTGAGAGTCTGAATCCTTAAGGGATTACAGGCTCTTTAAATACAAAAGATTGCAGCTAGGAATACATAACAACAGTGTAAAAATCCTCTCCAAGGTAGACAATTAACGTGTTAATATAGGCAGCATAATAAGGTAATCATATTCTAAAAATAGATAGTTAAAAGGGGTAGTATAGAGCTGTAACATGTGTACATGTTCCGGTACCTCTATTCCCACTCTCGTTAGCCTTTCCTTT
>QFET01022928.1:0-11922 GCA_003316355.1 Tuber calosporum | reverse complement strand
TTCAGGACGTTGTTTTGGTCTCTTGACTTCAGTGGGAGGTAACTCCGCGAGTTCTTGACGAAATCGCTTGGTTCTTTTTCTCAGACGTAGCCAGAGATGTCCTTATATATACCCTGCGGACAGGGTCCGGCCGGACGGACGGCGACGACGTATACAGGGTTACGAGAAAGGTTCCAATATTTCTTCTTTCTATGATTGCGAGCAACTGCACAAGGCGCCAGTGCTGTCGTCCGGGGCCAACGTCGGGGCCGGAGGGGGGTATTAGTCTGTGGAGTTTCAGGCCCAGAGCTCTCAAGCTGCTCTTCTGGGCCCTCATGGGAGTTATGTGCCTAACCAACTCCAATAAAGATCTGAACATCCTTTTGGGATTTTGGTATGGGCCAGTCTTGGATGGATCAAATTTTTTCAGGGTTTGCATGAATTCCTCTTTCATCTATAACATGTCTTAAAAGTGAGAGCTTAGTGGCAAAGAATTTATACTTGGCTGACGATACTTTGATATGGTGCTGCTTCAGTATTCCTAAGACTGATCTGATGTGCAAAATCTGGTCCTCAACTGTTTCTGAGTAGATAGTAATGTCATCTGTGGATGCTGAAAAGAATTTTCCAAAATAATACATCTAGGACAAACTCTATAACTCTTATAGCTGTAGCAGGGGCGTTGGCATCTCCTTGCAGCATAACTCTGCATGCAAAGGATCCAAAGGGTTTCTTGATAGTGTTGTATATCTCAGCGCTGGGGAGAATTCGAATTTGGAAGTACCTATTTGGAAGGTCTATGGTGGATCTGAACTTTGCTCTGTCAACAGTTCTTAGTATCATGGCTTGGTTGGGAATCACTCTATGGTCCTTTATAGTAATATTATTTCTGGGTACAAGGTCTGCAAGCACTGTAATTTAACCATTAGGTTTCAGCTTTAGGAATATGTTGACTGAGTTGTGTGCCTAGCTTGGGTAAATGATTCCTTTTGCTTTCCAGTCCTCAATTAATTCTCTATATGCGGAAATGATCATATCATGGAATGTGAAAAATCTCGGATTATGGTCCTAAATAGTGTCTTTCAGAAGGATGTAGTGGTTGATATCTCTCTAGGGTGGTAATTCCTGTGTTTTCTTGCCAGAAAATACTGTAGGAAATACAGATATGAAGTCAGGGGCATTAGCTTCATTCATGGCTGAAAATCGTATATGGG
Organism: Tuber calosporum; assembly: GCA_003316355.1. Taxonomy (NCBI): domain Eukaryota; kingdom Fungi; phylum Ascomycota; class Pezizomycetes; order Pezizales; family Tuberaceae; genus Tuber; species Tuber calosporum. The sequence continues at coordinate 10,729 of QFET01022928.1, read as the reverse complement.
TCCCTTTCTTGCACGTCAAGGTGATTCCTTTGTCAGGGAAGGTGATACTAGATTTTCCATAATCTATTACTGCATGGTGTCCAGTAAGGTAAGGCATTCCTAGCAAGATATCATAGTTGTACAGGGAATACACTAGGGCTTCCGAGATAGCGCCGCTTTCCGTGTCAATCTGTATCACTGGCTTTGCCACATGGTTGATTGCTGAGAGGAATCCTTTGACTGCCATCTGCAGGTTGATAGGAGTCTCGAGATCTCTGGTAGGGATTCAGTGGGTAGTGACAAATTTGCCTTGTATCAAGTTGTCTCCTGTGGTTCCTATATCGAATAGTTCCTTTGCTTTGTGGCTATTGACTGTGACACATGCTTCGTGGGCTTGGGATTGAGTTCTACTAGTTCCCGCATGGTTTGTGGTAACTGTGACTGATTCCTTCACTTGGGGATCGTCTTCCTAGGTGTGGTATTTTCTTCTGATAGTTGGGGTCTCCTGGATCCGCCAGGGCCTCGATTTCCTCCCTGCTGGGTCCTCCTATACTTCTTCTTATCAAACCAGTTATCAGAGTAGTGCCCATATTTTCTAGAATAATAACTGTATTTATCTCTCCTGTACCGATCCTTCTCAGTCATGGATACTCTTGGATGCTAGGAGGTATTGTATGAGAACCTTGTTGAATTTCCCTAGGTGCTGTTCTGGGTTCACTTGGGTGCTGTTGGTAAACTGCATTCGAGGTTGCATTTCCTTGATGATTTCCATATATTCCTGTTGAGTGGACAATTGCATCTTGCTTTTCCGCTATCTCTACTAGTTGGTTAAAGGAGGTGTCGGAAGTAATCTGTGGTTTCACTTCTCGCTTGAACTTGATATCCACGGCATCTAGGAGTCTATGCTTCGCTGGATAGTCCTAAATTGATCCTGGAGGAAGACTGTCTCTCAAGTTTTCAAGTCTGATTAGTGTGTCTGTAATCTATGCTGTTTTTCCGCCAGTAGTTTGCTTGACTCATAGCCACTGCTCATGGATGCTATCTGTGGATGTGGAAGAAAGCAAGTAGGCCTCGAATTTCTGCTTGAGTCCAACAACTGTGTGGTCTCCTTGGGATACTTCATATTGGGTGAATTTATCTAGGGCTTTGTCTCAGAAATAGGCTCCTATGTATTGTAAGGCTAGAGAGGCATTGTCAGTTATGCCAAAGCTGGCGATGAATCGATGGACTGTGTTAAACTAGAAGTCGATTCTGAATGGGTCGTGATCATTTCCTTCTCCTTAGAATGTAAATGGTGCTGGCCATTTATGACGATTATTTCCCTCAAGGGGCCTGATATGGCGATGGGTTCAGGGCTTGGATTGCTTCATGGACTTGGTAGACTAGGTAGTCTTTTTGGACTTGGTAAATCGTCAGGTGCAGGGCTTGGTTCTCTTGATTGTCTTGGTAGACTAGGTGGTCTAAGTGGTGAAGTTGGGGGTACTGGTCCTGGAGGGTCCTCTAGACCAGAATCTGATTCTGATTCTGAGCTTAGTTCTTTCTTAGATTGGACTTCTTGGTGGAGCTGTTCTTGGACTTGTTCTTGGACTTGGACTTGGTCTTGATCTTGGGCATGGGCTTGGTGTGGAGCTTAAGCTTGGTCTTGGTCCTCTTCTTCGCTGCTGCTGCTATCTACAGAAGATAGATGACAATCCTGGGATGGTGGTGCAGGTAGGAGTACTGGCGCTTGACTTTAGGGTCCTCAGGAGGATGCTACTGATACTATAGTGAAGTGCCCTCTGATATCTGTGGGAAGCAAAATGGTTGCTAGCTAGGGTGAACTGGTCGCGCCAGGAGTCCACTCAAGGCCTTCTTCAAAACAGGGAGGTGTACAAGTACTGCAGGGTCAAGGTTGGCGAAGGGTATTTAGTCTTCTGCCGAAGATCAAAGGTATACTTAAGTCTAGGTCAAAAGGTGTAACCTACTCGGAAGTATCTCGAGTATCCCTAAGGGACTCTGAAGATACTATTAGGATAGGGGGAGAAGCGTCGATGGATAAGTTTTCAATAGACATGGTAAAAGTTATCGAACTTAATACAGTAACTGTTTAACTTTTAGCATTAAAGATGCTAGTCGTGTGAGGCTTAAGAGTCTGAATCCTTAAACAATTGCAGGCTCTTTAAATGCTAAAGATTGTAGCTAGGAAAACTTAATAAAACTGCAAGCATCCTATCCAACAACATACTAACAGAGGTAGCATAACAAGGTAACCATATTCCGCAAACAAAGTGTTAAACACAACGGGATGGAGCTATAAAAAAACAAGTAATAGAATCCAAAACAGAAGGAACAAGAGATCGCTAATACTATACAAAGTCAGTGGGTATAGCAGGAGGATAGCTCATAGGCACATGGGTTCAAGGTACTGGAATCCAGCACTGAATTCATACGAAAATGGGCTGAGATACTACTCATACCCCTCCGGCCCTCTTGATGTGCCCGCACATTATCTGCGGCGCCTACAGCAAAAAGTGTCCCCTTACCAAAATACTGAAAATTGGCGCCCCTCTTGTAACAGCATATAGGTCGCCGCCGTCCGTCCTACCGGATGCTGTTGGTCTTGCATAAAAAGGAGGGAGACTCAGACGACCCAATGCAGCTGGAATCAAGTGCATAGGGTCCATGTCTGCCTAGTCATGGTCCATTCCGTACAGCCTTCACTGCAATAGACCAAAGGTAACGGGATGCTCAGCTCAAAAATGAGAATATGATGAGTGGGCTCCAGGATAAATATGAGAACCTACTCAGACTCTCAAAACATGCCTATCTTGGTCTAAGGACCTATCGGAACAGGTTGATAAGGAAAGGCATAGCAATACGATATGGTATTAGACTGATCGTAAGTCTTAAGTCATCCGGAAAGCCATCTGCAAGACTCTGGGAAAGCTGGCAGTATCCAGTTAGGTCACCAGCCAAGTTGGCCACTTGGAGTTCTAAGAAACTATTTGTAAATTCCACAATAGACTACTTAAGTTTAAGCGGAAGGACGAGGAACGTGTTAGGCCCAAACGACTCCCAAGAGGATTACAGGACCTTTTGAGGAGGAACTGCATGAATCTGAACCTCCACAGGCAATTACCCCGCAGGTAGCCCTAGATGGGTATGAATGTGTGATTGAAGTAGGCTACTCCGATACACACCAAGAGTACGCTGACGCACCTGTGATGCCTATAAGGTCAATGAACCTATCGGAACAACTTGATAAGGAGAGGCAGTGGAGACGAGAGGGTATTGGCCCGATCGTCAACACTAGTCATCCTGAAAGCAAGCTGCAGAGCCGGATAAGACGGCACGATGCAGATTCGGCCAAAAGCAAGCTGGCCCCTTGGAGTTCTAAGAAGTTATTGGTACGTTCCAATCTGGGTGGCCATATGATAACAGCTGAGAGAAGGTGGACAAATCAGTCTAAGTGGGTCCACACGCTCAGAGAGGTCGGGAGCTCTGATCATACCATTAGCTGTGTCGGGGAAGAGAAAGTTTCTGGGTCAAAGCGGGTTCGCTATTGGATTAAGAGACGAATGTTGGGAAGAAAATACCTGTTGATATGTAAACCAGTTGTAGTCCACGAACACACAGACGCAGGATATAAATATCGAAGTGCCTCCCGAGCTCTAGCTATCACGAAGCAATGGAGAAGAGATCTTACCAATATCATAAGTTTTTAGTCAAAAATCTTTACCTACGAGCCTTCCTAGACAATCTCCGTTTAAGAAGAAAGATTTAAACCTAGTTCGATTCGCTTGCCCTTAGAATCGACTACCCTTAACAGAATAACATCACCCAATAATAAATGGTATACATAATCAGGAATACAGGAGCTCTGACGTGTTAATAAGCTGCCGTGGTGAAAATAATCTCAGGGTCAAATGGGTCTCGCACTTAGAATTAAAGGACGGAAACTGGTGGAAGTATAGAAGTTAGAATGTCGTCTGCGAACTCTCAGACCCGGGATGCAAATATCGAAGTGCCTCCTTAGCTTTAGACATCATCAAGCAACAGAGAAGAGATTTTATCAATATTATAAGATTTACCCAAAATCTTTACATGCCTTCCTAGACAATCTCTGTTTTCGAAGAAAGATTTAAGCCTAGTCAGATTCGCTTGTCCTTAGAATCGACTACCCTTAACAATAGCGGTACCCAGGTTGGTAGAGGCAGGTTGGTGTACTGATAAGTGAAACAAGAAATAATAACCAGTTAGGAAGTCATAACCAAGTAGGAAAGGACAACCCAATAGTAGCGCCTATCAGGTATAAACTCAAATAAGTAATAACCAACATCAAGTCAGTAGTAATAGTAGAAACATAGTAGCATTTCATTACATAGACTTTCTGGATAGGATTTATTCTATTTGTCAGCAAATCTTCCAAGAAACCACTATCTACTCAGTCTGCTGCACAACTTAACTTATGTCATGTAATGTTAATATTTTTACATTCAAGTTGCATGAACAACCTGTTCCTACTGCTCAACTAGTTACTCTATAGGATTGTGCATCACCTACAGTTGTACTTACAATATCCAGCCTTAAAAGAAATTATCAAGAATTACAGAAAGAGCCAGCAGATCTTTCTCCCAGCTTTCAACACCAGTTGAGGCTTGTTTTGCAACTTGGACTAGCTCAAGCTCAATCAGTAGCTTTGGCTCTAGAGCATACAGAAAATACCATAGTAGCAAAGCAGGCAAGCCATGGGTGGTGCAGGGAATGTTTCCTCTTATTCTAAGTGACAAAACTAAATCTACAAAATGAAAACATCTCCCCTAGCATGATGTACTCGCGTTAGCATTTCAGAGCCCTATGGTATCTACGCCACCTATCTTGTAAAGAATGCATGAGCTTAATTAGGGAAATCGCCTGAAGGAGGAAAACCAAGAGGAAGTACCATAATATTATCTTCGGTTATCCGGTTTTTGCCAAGTCCTGCCTTTGTGTCAGGTTGGATTGTGCATGGAGTCTAAAACCGCCCTCTGAAAATACCCAGTTAACATCATAGATGGTCACTAATGAGTGGTTTTTGACGTCTATAACAATCCATCTGAGGATCCGCAATCACTCATTCACCAGGCTTTGTACTTGTATGGTGATCAAACAAGTGCCACACACTGGGTGACATACAACAGAACACCTAAAAACCCCGATGGTTACAAGTACCATGTTAATCCACCCGGGAGGTGTCTCGTCTCCTCTTATATATGAATAAAATTGATAAACCCGAGTGAAGACATAAGTGTGACAACGGCATTCCCTACCAAAAAAACTGTGGTATTCGGAATAATCATCAACCTCGCAAATTTATTCAAAATTTGAGAAGTTGCAATAATAACTTCAATTACCTCTAGGAATTACCTGCATAGGTTCTTTAAAGTTTTTGTCAAATATGTCTCTATCAATAACTGCTGTATTTGAAATTACCTTTCAATACCGGGCCTGACAGGGAATTTTTGGTGCAGCAACAGGAGGATCTTTGAGTCCAAGCCCAACTCACAATAACTGGTAGAGCAGAAATGATATCTATATTCCCAAAAGGTGGAGAGGTAAAGTGGAGAAGCAATTGGACCAGTCTATGAAACTATTTTCACCACAGTGTCAAAATCCAGGCCAATATTAATGTGCGAAAATTCTGCCTTTTGGTGAAGGCCAGTTTTAGACTCCACGCACCGTCCATTCTTCAGCGAGGGCTGGTCTTGGCAAGAAAATACAAGTAAGGTACAGAAGGGTACTCTCTTCTCCCAGCTTAAGCACTGGATGGTTCATCCCACCACCCCGCAACCCCGCGATCCACACAACCCCACAATACTGCGATACCAGAACTAGTAAACAATGTCTGCGACTAAGTGCGGTTTAGCTTCCCTTGCTTTTTCTGAAGCTGTGCTTTCTACGATACGCTAACCACCCCGGGCTCAGACCGATCCGCGCCTGTCTCTTCGATATGGACGGCCTCCTCCTGAACACGGAAGACATCTACACAGAGGTCACGAACCTAATCCTAGCGGAAAATGGACGCCAGGCCATGCCTTGGAGCATAAAAGCACTACTTCAGGGGAGGCCCGGAGAGATGGTTTTGCTCTCGCCCTCTCCTCTCCTCTCCCCAACCGATTAGCTAACCCACTCACCAGGCAACAAACATATTCTTCGAATGGGCCCAATTGAAAATTTCCCACGAGGAATACCACAAGCGCCGCTCGGAACTTTACTCAGAATTCTTCCCTACCTGCAGCCCGCTTCCGGGAGTACAGGAATTTGTAGAGACACTCTCCACCGCAACTACCCCCTTAGGCTTACCCATCGAATTGGCGCTCGCAACGTCCAGTGAAACTCGCTCTTTTGACCTAAAGACAACACACCTACAAGACCTCTTCAAGCACTTCCCTAAAGGCCAGCAAATCCGCGGCGATGACCCGCGAATCCCACGCGGTCGCGGGAAGCCAGCACCGGACATCTATCTTGTCGCTCTGGAGAGCATAAACACTCGCTTGCGTAGCGAAGGCAAGACTGAGGTTTTGCCGGATGAGTGCTTGGTTTTCGAGGACGCTATCCCAGGGGTTGAAGCTGGGAGGAGGGCTGGTATGCGCGTGGTTTGGATACCGCATAAGGAACTGAGGAAGGAGTTCGCTGGAAAGGAAGAGGAGATATTGGCTGGAATTCGGGTGGTCAGTAGCGCTGAGGGGGAGGTGGTTGAGAAAGACAGGAAGATGGGACAAGTAGGCGATGGGCTGGGCGAGTTGAGGGAGAGTATAGTCGGGTTTGATTACGCGAGGTACGGCATTCGAACAGGACCCAATAGAGGGTGTGGCAAATGCAGCGCAGTAGATATCCAAGCAGACTACAATTGATTAAGGGCCTGTTTGGATGTCATGATATTCCAGAGATTCTTGGCAGTTGCAACGCAAAACCGGAGTTTCTTGGGAATCTCTGAGAATCACAATATTTGGCGTGTTTGGATGTCCACTTCTCTGAGATTGTAATCCCTGTTATATCTCTGCAATCTCTGAGATTCAAGTTTTACCTTCTGAGGTAAAATTTCCAGAGATTGCGGCATAGGAACAAGGAAAATAGCGGGTAGACAAAAAAGTAATGTAAAATGGTTCAAGTATTTCATTATGATCTGGGCATGAACAGTCTGCCAATGAATAAAATCACAGTTATTGAGAATCTACCATCCTCCTACATACCTTCCACCTACTACTTCATGTATGAAACCTCCATGAACCAGGGTTCCAGTACAAGTAGCCAAATTGTGGTAATCAACATTTCCAAAGCCAGAGCAAAATGGGAACCCAAGGAAGAAAAAGTGCTCTTGGATCTTTTAGTTCTTCAAGTACGAAAGAGTGGCAGGCCTAATAATTGTTTCAAGACAGCAACGTTGACTGCTATACAAGAACATTTCTAGCAGGTATTTGGAATTAATTATTCAGTCCAGCAAATAGGTAGTAACTATATTTTGCAAAGCAAAACAACAATGTACAGAGAACTCAGAATAACAACCGAGATACATTAGATCAAACGAGATTTTGATTCCTTTACACTGCTTAAAAACAAAAGTGGCTACGGATTGTGATAATGTATAGGAATCCTATCTTCAGGTATGATCTACAGAAATAATATCAATTGCAATTGATATTTATAAATTAATCACAATTTATAGAACCATCCGAGTGTGAAGAAATTTTGTAAAAGTTCACTAATGTTTTACCCAGAACTTGAAGAACTATTCTATGGAGTACGAGCTACAGGCAGACATGTTCTGACTGGCTCCAGGGTTAGTGGGCAGACGTTTACAGTTGTATCTACTATTGGGAGTTCTGGGGATCCAATGTAAAAGCTTAAAGCTCAGGTGTGAGAACATGGCTCTTGACGATACTTATTTGGTAAACTGGAAATAGCAGAAAGGGAAATTGGGCAAAGGTACAAGAGTGTAACATGTGTACATGTTCTGGTACCTCAATTACCACTCTCGTTAGCCTTTCCTTTGTCAGATTACATTATTTGATTTGATATCTTTTATATTTGATTTCTCTAATATAATCTCTAGATTCGGGCACTCTGATTACTGTATGCTTTAGAGGATCGGCAGGATTGTGCCACAGGAGTTCCAAGGGAATAAACAGGTCATGTATATGGGTGGTAGGATAGAGGAAGTATTGTGGGAAAGCCCCAGGCTTCCCAAGTCTCTGGCAGGACCACAGGATTTCGGTAGCTGTACTGTTAGGCACAAACGACTCCCAAGAGGATTCATGACTTTTCAGGAGGAACTGCATGAATCTGAAACTCTACAGGCAATTACCCTCCTGCGGCCCCAGTGTTCGCCCTGGGAGTCGACGCTGGCACCTGGAGCAGTTAGTCGTTTCCTAAAGAAAACAAGTAATTGGAACACATCTTGTAACTACGTATACTTCGTCGCCGTCCTTCCGACCAGATGCTGTCCACAGGGTATGGGAGGGGGCTTCTCTAGCTACATCTGGGAAGTGGAACGAAGCGATTCCATTAATAACTCACAGAGTTACACCCCGTTCAAGTTAAAAGAGCCCGGGTAGTCCAAGATGGCTATGAATCCGCAATTGAGGTACGTTACTCCGACACACACCGAGAGTACACTGACGCCCCCATGAGGCCTATAAGGTCAACGAACCTATCGGAACAAGTTGATAAGAAGAGGCAATAAAGACGAGAAGGGATGGGCCCGATCGTGAACTCTAGTCATCCAGAAAGCCAGCTGCAGAGCCAGATAAGATGGCACGAAGCAGACTAGGCCAACAACCAAGCTGGCCCCTTGGAGTTCTAAGAAGTTATTGGTACGTTCCAAGATGGGCGGCCATATTTTAACAGCCGAAAGCAGGTTGACAACTCAGACTAAGTGGGTCCACACCCTCAGAGAAGTCAGGTGCTCTAATCATACCTTCAGCTGTGCGGGGAAAGAAAAAGTGTTAAGGGTAGTCGACTTAAAGGGCAAGCGAATCGGACTAGGCTTAATTATTTCTTCGTACATGGAGATTGTCTTGGAAGGCTCGTAGATAAAGATTTTTGCGTAAAAACTTATGATATTGATAAGATCTCTTCTCAGTTGCTTGATGGTGGCTAAAGCTTGTGAGGAGCTTCTATTTTTATATCCCGTGTCTGAGTGTTTACGGACTACAACTGGTTTACATATAAACGGGGATTTTCTTCCCAACTTTGGTCGCTTAATATGAGAGTGAACCCTCTTTGACCATTAAACTTTCTCTTCCTGCATACTGCTAATAGTATGATCAGAGCTCCCGACTTCTCTGAGGGTGTGGACCCACTTAATCTGAGTTGTCAACCTTCTTTCGGCTGTCAAGATGTGGCCGCCCATTTTGGAACGTACCAATAACTTCTTAGAACTCCTAGGGGGCAGCTTGGTTGTTGGCCGAGTCTGCTTCGTGCCGTCTTATCCAGCTCTGCAGCTGGCTTTCAGGATGACGAGTGTTCACGATCGGGCCATTACCTTCTTGTCCTCACTGCCTCTCCTTATCAACTTGTTCCGATAGGTTCGATGACCTTGGAGGCATAACAGGGGCGTCAGCATACTCTCGGTATGTATCGTAGTAGCCTACTTCAATCTCGCATTCATACCTATCTAGGACTACTCATGCTCTCTTAACCTCAACTTGGTGTAACTCTGCCAGTTCTTGTTGGAATCGCTTTGTTCCACTTCCCAGACGTAGCCAGAGAGGCCCTCTCATATACCCTGCGGACAGCATCCGGTCGGTCGGTCGGCGACGACGTATACGGGGTTACGAGATGTGTTCCAATTGCTCGTTTTTCTTGGTAGACGAGCAACTGCACAAGGTGCCAGTGTCGACTCCCATGGCGAACGCTGGGGCCGCAGGGGGGTAATTGCCTGTAGAGGTTCAGATTCATGCAGTTCCTCCTGAAAAGTCCTGTAATCCTCTTGGGAGTCGTTTGTGCCTAACAGAAAGTTTCAGGGTCAAAGCAGGTTCGCTCGCGGATTAAGATATGAAGGTTGGGGAGAAAATACCTGTTGATATGTAAACCAGTTGTAGTCCACGAACACTCGGATGTGGGATATAAATATCGAAATGCCTCCCTAGCTTTAGCCATCATCAGGCAACGGAGAAGAGATCTTATCAATATCATTAGTATTTACTCAAAAATCTTTGCCCACGAGCCTTCCAAGACAATCTCCGTTTACGAAGAAAGATTTAAGCCTAGTCTGATTCGCTTGCCCTTAGAATCGACTACCCTTAACATGTACACTCACCAGCAATGATAGTGGCTGCTAGTTTCCAGACCCTCAGCTCTTGCAGAAAATATTTCATGTATTTAAGAGTGGTCTTCTGGCTAGCAGAAGACATCAGACTTCAGGCAGATGCTTAACAGTGAATACACTTGGTTGAACAGCTATCCTATTGTTCCCCTTCGCTCTATATCCCCTTCGGTCTATAAACTACTCTATTGTACTCCTGTTAAGGGTAGCTGATTCTAAGGGCAAGCGAATCAAACTAGGCTTAAATCCTTCTTCGTAAACGGAGATTGTCTAGGAAGGCTCGTGGGTAAAGATTTTGAGTAAAACTTATGATATTGATAAGATCTCTTCTCCGTTGCTTGATGAGGTGTAAAGCTCGGGAGGCACTTTGATATTTATATCCTGTGTCTGAGTGTTCGCAGACTATATCAAATCTACCTATAACCATGTATCTTCTAACTAATTCCTTACTTCGAATTCTAGAGC
>QFET01022914.1:0-23560 GCA_003316355.1 Tuber calosporum | reverse complement strand
TAGACTGAATCATATATCGTTGCCGGTTGCGCGATATAGATAGTCGAACCTTAACACCAACTACCCTTCCGGCAGGTATATCTCTAGCCCTGCCAGCACCTGACGAAGCCTACCAATCCCTTGCCCTCGATTTCGCTGGCCCCTACAACAAATCAAATAACCATAGTACCATCATGGTTATTATCGATCGCTTTACCTCCTACACGCATCTTATACCACTTCTAGACTCTGCTACCTCTGAAAAAGTATTCAGCAAGCTCCAGAAGACGATATTTGATGTTGATGGACATCCCCTAAGCATAGTACTGGACCAAAACTCCCGCTTTACCTCTAAGTTCTGGTCTCAGATGATGAAGTCAATGGGAATCCAGGTCTGGATGGCAACTCAATACCACCACCAAACTAATGGCCAGGTAGAGCGCCGGATTCGCACCCGTAAAAAGATAATGAGGAACTTCATCCACAAAAGACAGAACAACTAGTTCAATGCCCTCCCAGCGATAGCAGCAGCCATGAATGGCGCCCCCCATGAATCCTTAGCAATATCTCGATACCAAGCACTCTATGGACGCCCTTAGAAGCTCTTCAATCCTGTCCTCAGTTCCGCCAGCAAAGTACCAGCAGTGGACGAGATCTTGAATGCCCATGTAGCCACCAGGATGGAACTTGATATAGCTAGAAAGGATGCTAAATTCCGGCAGACTGTGCAAGCAGATAAAAAGACGAACCCCTATCGAAGACCATTCAACATTGGCACCAGATTTCTTGTTAGAGGACGCCCTTACACGTCCGCCCCAGGACGATCCAAGAAGCTAGAGCCTCACTGGTTTGGACCCTTTAAGGTCCTAGAGCATGACTCTAGTAACGATAACTACAAGCTGGAATTGCCTAAGAGAATGGAGCGCCAGAGCCATACTTTCACATCTTATGCCTCAAGGAATACCATGAGAACGATCCCAATAGATTTGCATCCCGGAAGATGGATAGGCCGGCCCCAATCCTCATCAATAATGCAGAAGAATGGGAAGCAGAGGAGATACTGGATTATCGCCTACAGAATAACAGAGTCGAGTTCCTGGTACACTGGAAAGGGTATGAAAGGATAGATGACTCTTGGGAACCTATCGAGAACCTGGAGAACTCAATGGAAATCATAGAGGAATATTGGAAAGAAAACCACAGCACAGAACCGATGCCTAAGATTACCTCCCACTATGTCAGGACCTCTAGGGAGCCTATGGAAGTCTCTACAATCCCTTGCCCCAGAACCATAGTTCCCAACGATTTCTGGCAGCCCTATAACGATGAAGAATATGATTCTTCAGGCTCAGATGATAGTTACTTCAACACTGATGATGATTCTATGCTCTGGCCTTGGGAGAGCGGCGATGAGGCCTATGGCCTTAGGAGAAGATAGGTTTTTTTAAGATTTGGAGAATGTAACATGTGTACATGTTCCAGTACCTCTATTCACACCCTCCTTAGCCTTTCCTTTGTCAGATTACTTTCACTTGATTTGATTTCTTTTGTATTTGATTTCCCTACCGGAATCTCTAGATTCCGGCGCCCTCATTACTGTATGCTTTGGAGACGGCAGGATTGTTCCCCAGGAGTTCCAAGGGAAGGAACAGGTCATGTATACCGGTGGTAGAATAGAGGCAGTGTTGTGGGAAAGCCCCAGGCTTTCCTGGACTCCGGCAGGGCTACAGGATTCCTGTAGCTGTACACTTACCGGTAATGATAGTGGCTGTGGGTTTCCAGAGCCTCAGCTCTTGCAGGAAAGATTTCATGTATTTAAAAGTAATCTCCTGGCTAGCAGGAGACATCAGACTTGAGACAGATGCCTAGACAGTGAATACACTTGGTTGAACGGCGAACCTATTGTTCCCCTTCGTTCTATAAACGATTCTATCGTACTCCCCTTGTCTTCGCCTGTCAGCGGGTCTCCCTGAGACACCAAAGCGATAGCAGGTTACGGCTTAGGCTCTTTTGTATAACTGTTCACACAGGCTAGCGCCTGTTACAAAAACTCCCTCTCAGAGATTCAATTCTATATACCTCAGGAACCCTCCTGGTTCCCTGATTCCCTACTGATCCCTACCGAATCAGATTTCCAAGATATCTACGAACATTTCTACGCTCCCACCCTCCTGTGGAAACCGTTGCAAGACTACGATACTGAAGAAGAAGGAACCTCCAGTTCGCTCAGCTTTACCTACCCCTCCTTCACCCCATCTCATTGGGGACTAGGAAAACATCCAGAGTCCCAATAAAATGAGATGCCCCGACAATTGACTGTCGATTCGGACCAAGCCATGTCTGACATAGAAGAAGTTTCTCTGGTTGGAAGTGACCATGCACCTGGACACTCCAGGTCACCTCTGGCACTCCACCACCTGTCACACCCTACTGTAGTCGGAAAGTCAGCCACCGGAACTAGATCAAGCACTCCCCGTCACCCTGAGGCCAAAAACGCAGCTATGGATAGATTAGCAGAACGCATAGGCCAGGTAATGAGCTGCTTCGACTGTACCCTACAGGAATCGATTGCTGTGCAACATCTGTCCTACTGTGAAGTGTCTGGTAAAGCACAGGATGAGGCGAAACAACTCCTGCACCATGCTCAACGGATCACCCGTGGGGAGCAAATCATTGGCGAAGAGTTGATACAAGTCAATTCGGGACTTGAAATGTTAGCACGTAATACCGCCGCACTTCAAGATGCAACAACCAAACGGCTGGAGGTAAAGTTGAGGGCGCAGGAAGAACGGGCTGCACACTATGAAGCGGTAAGTAGCCAACTTCATGATAACATTGGGACAACTGGACAAGTGTCGCTGGATCGAGACCGCCAGTTAGGACAGGCGTTGGCGAGGCAAAAAGCAGAACTCCTGTAAAGACAAGTGGCATCACAAAAAGAACATGAACGGACCTGAGAGGAGTTACAAGGACTTCACAAGTGCCTCGAACAGGAGCGGGTAGAAAGGGAGGCCTATGTGGTCAGGCAGAATGCTGCATCCGAGCAACTAAATCGAATGTTGACTCGGATGAATGAAACTTTGGTGCAACTGCAAGTTGCGAGGCACCCTCCAAGTGTGTGGGAATTAGTGGCACCACAGCCAGTGGAAACTCATGGCTTGGAAAGACGAACCATGGCCGATGGGAGAGAAGAGTTACGGTTTCATTCCCAGTAGAGACAAGGGATTAGGTGTGGATCAAGGTGACGGAAACGGAAATGATGGAAAGGAACCACCCCCGCCTCCTCCAGCCAATGCACCCAACCCAGGAGAGGATGACGCGGGGTCGGAGGACGGAGGTTGCCCCACATGACGAGGGGGTGAGCCATTACGAAGACACTTACTGGGCCTAAAGTTCGAATCTGAAGCAGATGCATGGGTGGACCGAGTGGGGCAAGCAATGTTCAGGACTAACTGCCGACAAGCGGATCCAGCTTTCAAGTTCGCGAATAAGCCTACTCAGGATATGCGAGTATGATTATAAAATTGTTAGGACTACTTTGGAAGAAACCCACGGCAATGGGAAAAGGATGAGGAACGCAACAAGTATGGGCTAGGAAGAATGGAAGGAATTGAGGTGAACCTTGCTAAATAACCTATCGCAAGAAAATGACTGAGGACCACGGATTCCCAAAACATGATGGTTATGACTTCTGGATCACTTTCCGAGCCTAAATTACAGAACGATTCTCTGTACTACATAAGGCACAAAAAGCCTTAACCGAGATGGAGAAGGTCCGGTATACAGGGGATAAAAAGAAGTATCTCCTTACCATGGAAAACCTAAACATCGAGGCTGAAGTATCCGGTATCACTGCGAGAACTATAATTCAGAGGCAACTAACTATTGAAGCCATGCGTACGCTAACACAAGAAAATCATGACTTGGATAGCGAATGGATAAAAGCAGTCCCCAGGGTTACTAAAACAGAAGAATTGTTGAAGGAAGAACATGGGCTTTTCCGTAAAAACGACTAGGGAAAAAGTTATTTCTAGAAAAGAAAGCGGGAGGAGAAACCAAAATCTAGCAAGACCACTGCTGGAAACAAGACACAAAAAACCTATACGGCACCTGAAAAGGCTGCCTACAAATTGAAAAAAACAAGCCGAGAAAGGGAAAAAAGCCCACGCTGAAGGAAAGGTTGAGATACAAAAAGGGTTGAAGTTTATAAAGGAATACTTATGGTCAAAATTGAAGATCGAAAGAAAGCAAACCAATGCACTCGTTGAACATTGGCCAACCTTACTAGGAAGTTCTGCAGGAAAAGGGCACAAGTATCGGTTATAGGGCAGAAACGGGGAAATTTCAAACCCTAATATCGACGACCCCGGATAACGAAGGGGCAACCAGCACCCACGACTAGGGTGCACCAAGTCAACCAGCCTAGGATTTGGGAACTGGACGACATGGATGAAACGTAAAAAAGGTTTTGAAGCACCGGCAGCGATGGGTACCGGGTACTCAGTTATGGACCGCTTACCGAAACCGAAATCAAGAATGCGGCACGACCTCTGCAAGGTCCTACTAGCAGGTATTCGGTACTTCTCCGTGGTAAACTCAAAACCAAAGCGAGAGTTACAAAAATCAATCTAGACCTACGTGAGTATAGCAGACCTAAGAATGACAGGCCAGCAAGAAGCGATTAACTTGGAGGGCTTCTCGTGGTAGTCCGGGACTAACTCTGGGAACCTGAAACTCAAAAGAAGAAAGCGGAGTGCCACATTTGATGTATATCGGACCTCAGTACGGAAGACGGTCTTCTATACCACCATTCTTATAAAGCCCTGAGTCCTTACAAGAGATTCAAGGAAGAGTGGACAGACCAGCGCTAACTAGGGACTTCTTAAGAATGACAAGGGGAAATCAGTCTAGGCTGGATCGTGAGAAGCCTTACAGGAACGAAATATATTACAGGTCGGCTAGATAACGGATTAGTGGGAGAAACGGAACAGGATTCCGGACATCACAAAAAGTGAAGTGGAAGAGAATGAATAACTACTGCTACCTAATTGTTACGATCCTATGCGGTAAGCTGTTTTTGCAACAGGTAACTACTTCTCTTTGGGTTGGATGAATTAGACCGGGCCATTGTTATAGTCCGGTATGGGGCGGGGTGCTAATTTCACCGACCAGGGTAGGAGTACTATTGCAACGAGTAGTACTAGGCGGATTTCCACTATTGCTTTTAGGCCTATGCCGACTTTGTCTTGATAGCTGAACCCTATAGTGCCTATCACACAATCCCAATAGGGGAATGGAACAGTAAAGAGGTAAAGTAATTGTATATGAAAGAACTTAGATGGTTGCGTGAAGAGTCCTAACTACAGGTCGCCTAGAGGTCCTTATATAGGCACTCTTCCCTCAACCCTAACCCTAGTGACTCAAACCTGTGAGTCACACGACCTCTATGACCCATAGTGAGTCATAGTATGTAATCCATCAGCTGACGCCTCTGAGTCAACTGCGCTGCGTGCCAACCAATTATAACTCATAAAATAAGTCATGTGCCCTAAAGTGGTCACATGCGCGAAACCCATGACTCATAGTGTGAGTCATGTGCACGATCAACCAATCATAACATAACAATGATTGCACAAGTGTGTATCATGTGAAACCCCATAACCTCTAATGAGTCATAGTGCGAAATATAACAACCTTGTGACTCATAACTATGAGTCATGCGAAATCCTGCCTTGCTTAGTCACCTATCGTGACATTAGCTCCTCTGTCCCTTAAGCCTGAGTCCCTTCGGGCTTAACGTCCCATGTTCGTCAGGCTTTCTCCAAACCTGCGCAATTCCTTTTTCAATTTCCGAACTTGATGTACGGCCGACTGGTAGTTCCTCCGGACTTCCTCTAAGGTGGTGTGTTCCACCCTAATAGTCCGGTCCCGGTTATCAATCATTCTTTGATATGTCCGCATATCAGTTCTTTGTGCCTCGATTGTGGCTTCGGCGGTGCCAGGTTGTTCTTGTAGCCCCTGCAACTGTCGTTGCAAACTTTCTTCATCGGTGATCGTCTCGATTTCGGTTTTTTCGCCCCCTTCATCCTTCAACTGTGTCCCCACAGTTGTTTTTCTTTTCCTAATACGTGCATCGTTTTCCGTAAGGGGTGCCGCTTCCCCTGTTCGTCTTAGGTAAAACCCAGCATCGATTTTGTCGTGTCTGTAAGTACGACAAGTATCCTTGAAATAGTGTTTCCAGGATGTCTACTTGTGTGGTTGTTGCTGTTTGCGCAACTTGGGCTGTCGTGGAAACTAATTGCTTCCTTCCTTATCGTGTAAATGAGTATTGCAGTAATTATCGTAACAGGCAGTTCATGAAAGAGAGTTGTGTGATGCCTGCTTTTCTCTTTCTTCCTGAGTAGCGTATGGCGGTCTGGTAGGTGTAGTAGCCCTGGGGCTATCGCCCCAGCCTTCATCTTGACCCAATGGCGTTGGGTCTTGCCTTGTGTGTTCGATTTTGAGATTAACCCACTCGGGGTTTTCTTGGGTACTGCAGATGGAAACGTTCAATGGCGATGCTGGCAATGTTGAAGTTCTCCGCTGGGTACCAGAATTTGTCGTGTTCTGGTGAGTAGGCGGTCCACTTGGCTCTGTATTGTAGGCGTTTTCGGTGTATGCGTGAATCAATGATCACTTTGAGTTGGTACTCGCTTCCTCCTTCTATCTCGATTGGAGGTGGTGGTTATTGCTTTTGTGTGGGAAACTGATTGTCCTGGTATGGTACTAGGAGTGAGATGTGGAAGGTGTTGTGGACCTTCATCTGTTGGGGCAAGGCCAATTTATAGGCACTTGTGCCCACCTTCGTAAGGATCTTGAATGGTCTGATTTTCTTGTAATCCAGCTTCTTGCATGGTCTTGTGGTCCTTATATTCCTTGGCAGTAACCAGACCATGTCACCTGACTGGAGATTCGGATCGGGTTTTCTGTGTTGATCGTGGTTTTCTTTTTGTCGTAATTGTGCACAGACCATTTCCTGACGCAGGATACTGTGCAGCTGACCCATCTCTTCCTTTTCCGTGGTTCCCTTTAGTACCATGTGGCCCATCGGCTCATGTTCCGGATGTTGACCGTAGTTTGCATAGAAGGGTGTGGTCTTAATAGTTTCCTGACTTCCATTGTGGTATGCAATTCTGCTAATGGTAGTAATTCCGCCCAGTTATCTTGCTGATAGTTGACATAGGCCCTTAGGTATTGTTCCAGTATTCCGTTCGTCCTTTCGGTTTGTCCGTCCGTTTTTGGATGGAAGGCGGTGCTCATTCTTCGTTCAATTCCAAGGGATTTTGTAGTCTCTTTCCACAAGTCTGATGTAAATAGCGTTCCTCTATCGGTGATGATAACTTGTGGTAGTCCATGGAGTCGGAATATTTCCCGTAGGAATATCTTGACCAATTCTTTTGTGTTCATATTCTTGTTGCAGGGTATGAAATGGCTCATTTTTGTCAAGCGGTCAATGACCACCTGGATGGCGTCATAATCATCTGATTTCGTCAGGTCCATGATGAAGTCTATTGCTATCGATTTCCATGGTTGGTGTGGTGCCTCGTTCGGTTTTAGTAGTCCGTGAGACGCGTGCCTTATCGCTTTCGTCCTTTGGCATATATCGCAATTCTTGACATATCTGTTTATGTCATCGCGCATCTTTGGCCAATAATATTGTCGGGATATTAGTTCCGTAGTTTTGCTGGTTCCGCAATGCCCAACTGCGGGGTTATCGTTATTTTGTCGTATGACTTGGGTTTCGATCTCCTCGTGTTCTGGTACCCAAATCTTTCCTTGATGCCATAGGCATCCTTCCTTCAATTCACATGCCCCTGGAGCCACTCAATTTATTTCTTTCTCTCCTTTCCTCAGGGCTTCCTGGATTGCTCTTATCAGTCTGTCTTTTGTGCTTGCTTCTCGGATGCCAAAATCTTCAGCGACAAACTTGACCACTTCAATGGCTTCGAAGTATTGTTCTTTTGGGAGTAGGATCCTTTGTTTTTGTTGGATCCTATAGTCGTTCTTTTTCGCGACATCTTCTGCTCTCCTTGTAAGGGCATCTGGTTTGCCCCCTTCCTTCCTGGGTCGGTATTGTATTGTGATATCGTATTGTCTAAGGGTCTAGCTGCATCGGATTTGTCCGTTGTTGAGCTCTTTTGTCGTGGTAAAGGGTACCTGGTTCTTATGATCTGTGAGGACCAGGACCTGGTATCTGCTTCCTTTTGCATATCTTCTCCATTCTTTCAAGGCTTGGACAATGGCTAAGAGCTCTTTGTCGTGGATATCGTAGTTGCACTCCGCGGGCGTGATTGTTTTTGACCGGTATGCCACTTGCCTCCATTTTCTATCGCTCCCCTACTGTGATAGAATGCCTGAGCATACATATTTTAAAGCGTCGGTCTCGATCATGATTTCCTTGGTTGGATCGTAGTGTATGAGTAGTGGGGGTGAAGTAAGTCGCCTACGCAATTCATCGAATCCTTTTTGTTGATTCTCGGTCCAGTTCCATTTGCAGTCCTTCTTCGTCAGTTGATAGAGTGGTTTAGCTATACGGCTAAACCCTTCTATGAATCGTCGATAGAAGTTGCATAATCCCATAAAGCACTGTATTCCTTTCACGCTTTCAGGTGGTTTCCATTCCCATATTGCTTTTGTTTTGATAGGATCAACACTGACTCCGTCCTTGTCGATAATGAAGCCTAGGTATTCAGTTCGTTCCTTGTGAAATTCGTACTACGATAGCTTCAGTGTTAGCCCTTTTATCTTTAAGGCTTCCATAATCATCCCGACATGGGTTCGGTGTTGTTCCAGGTTTTCTGAATATATCAGAATATCATACAAATAGACGATAAAACAGATATCCAGAAACCTCCAGAGAATCCTATTGACCCATCGCTGAAACACTGCAGGTGCATTTTTGAGTCCGAATGGCATGACCGTATATTTGTATATGCCGTAGTTGGTGGTAAAGGTTGTTTTCCATTCGTCCCGGTGTTTGATTCTAATGTTGTGGTATGCATTTCGCATGTCTAGTTTAGTAAAGACCTTGGCTCCTCTAAGCCTATCAAGGGCTTCTCCAATCAGTGGTAGGGGATATCGGTCTCGTTTGGTGACTTCGTTGAGTCCTCGGTAGTCCACGCATAGCCTTAGCTTGCCGTCTTTCTTCTTAACAAACGGGATCAGTGATCCGCCGTTTGCATACGAGTCTCGAATCCAGCCCCGGTTCTTGTTGACCCTGATGTAATCACTTAGTTCCTCCAGCTCATTTTCACCCAATGGGTATAGCTTTCTTGCTGTTACTGTTTCTCCTTTCTTGAGGTTGATATCCAAGTCAACCTTTGGTCGGTAGGGTGGTAGCCGAGTTTCTTCCTCTTCCTTGAACATGTCCAAGTACTGGTGGTATTCCCTAGGCACAATGTTTCTGGTTTTATCTTTTTCTTGTCCTTTCTTGGCCTTAATAGCCAATTCGGTGCTGACATTGATCCTTTCGATCCTGGTAGACTCGTTTGTCATATAATCCCACTTGAGGATTCCTGTGACTTCGCCTCTTTGGTAGAAGTTACCAAATAACGTAGCGGAGATCTCGTTGATCTCAATCTTTGGGCGTTTTGGGTGGTCCGTACTTCCAAACCCTGCTTCGCCTCTCATAGTAGGAGCCACTTGCTCCACTTCTTCATCTTGTCCTATGACAATCTTTTCACATATCAACTGTGCGATGCAGTCTCCCGGCTCAACTGTGTAACTGTCCTTTCCCAGGTTGATCAGGACCACCTTGACTTCACCTGTGTAGTCAGCGTCGATTACTCCCGCATTGACAGGAAGCTGATGTCTGACTGCCAAACCGCTGCGTGGAGCCACCCGCCCATAGGTGCCTTCTGGTAGTCCTATAGCTATCCCGGTATTGACGAATCCTTGTTCTTTTGCCGGTATCGTAATTCTCTCGTCGACATACATGTCATGTCCTGCAGCCTTTGCTGACCCCTGTGTAGGGAGTGTGGCTGTATTGCTCAATCTTTGGATTTTGATGTTCTGGACACCTTTGGCCTGGATCGTGGAGAACTGTATCTCCAAGTTCTCTTCCAGGGCTTCCGATTCAGGGACTAAGTCCACTGCAGGCGAGCTTTCGAGGCATACTATGGTACACCACTCGCTATCAAAGGTGATCTTGTTGTTTTCCCAATCTATCTTGGGTTGGGTCTTCTTAAACATGGCTGATACATCCGCTATATGGGTAATTGGTCCCATAGCGCTTGTCTCCCCATCCCCAAGGTAGATTTCCAGTATTTCTTTCGCTTTCTTTGTTCGTATGCCTTGTTTGTTGCTGTATTCCTAGTCGATAAAGTGTCTGTAGTGCCCGAGTCAATCATGCCGTTGATGATGACTGTCTTGTCCTTGCCATATAAACGCATTTTGACCATGGCATGGTCTTTTTCTTGTTCCAATGTTTCCGTTTTTGTAAGTGCCATGTAGATGTTACTGATTCCGATGGTTTTGGTTAGGTTGTCCCGCAGCCCATCTCTTACTGGGGACTTTCTTCGTTTCCCGACCCTTCACGTATTTCTCTGATCTCCATTTCGTGTCGGTTGGTTCGTGGTTTCCAATGATTATTGTTGGTCTTGCAGATGAACTGCCTAGTATAGTCCTTCTCACCTCTTGCATTTCGACAATTACTAAATCTGTGCCCAGGTCTGGCGGATCCTAAGCATAGGTTGTTGTCCCTTCTTCTTGTGAATTCTGCTCGTGAGAGGTTTAGTCGTGGACGTTTTCTTGTAGCATCCAGGTCCATTGGGTCGCCTCGAGTTTCCATATTGTTGCCCGACTTCCAGGTTCCGTTATTGTTCCTGGGCGTTTCTTGTTGTTGGATAAAGGTACTGTTGTTCCCTTGAAGGTGCTTGATCATGTTGATCCAGTTTTCTTTTTCGATTGCCCAGGCAGCAAGGGCATCGACATTTGCCGCCACCAAGTGGTCCGCTGCTCATACGTCCTGGAGCGTTCGGTTAATTCCTTTAAGGAATTGGCGTCTTAGTGTACCATCATCCTCATTCGCCTCGGTAGCTGAGAGGCGAAAGTCATTCCAGTATTCCGTGACTGGTTCCTTGCCTTGCCTCAGGCGGTCGAGATTTGTCCGAGCTGCATTTTCCGCATCCACATCCCCAAACTAGTCTTTGAGGGCTGTAGTAATATCTTCATATGTAGTCCAGGTCTCCGGCTTCCGTCCTTCTGCAAATGGGGATATCCAGCTTGCTGCTTCATCCATTAACAAGCTCTTGACGTAGGTGATGCGTTCCATATGTCGTGTTTCTTGTGTCGCTTCAAAGTATAATTGGCATTGCACTAAAAAGGTTCGTAGTTTGGTCCTTGTTCCATGGAAGGTAGGGGGTTTCTCGACCTTGATCCGGTTGTTGGTTATTTCTCGCTGGTTGTTTATCAGAGTCAGGATCTCTTAGAACTGTGCAGTTGTAAATCCTGCAGGTTGGATTCCTGCTCCACCACCGGCAGTTGCTGGTCCCGGAGCTGACATCCTTTATGGTCTTGGGGTTTCGGGTTCCTGAGATCCTGTTGGTGAGTCAGGCTCAGGTGTCACCGGACTTGTGGTTCTTTGTGACTGGGTTCTGGATAGAGTAGTGCTAATTGCTTCTTCAAGTGCGGGGCCAAGTGTTGAGGTATCGATTTCTCCCTCTGTAAGGTCGATGTCGTTGTCTGTAGAGTCTGCCGTTATGTAGTTAGGTGTTGCTTAGGTGACACAACCAAATGTTACGATCTTATGCGGTAAGCTGGTTTTGCAACAGGTAACTACTTCTCTTTGGGTTGGATGAATATGACGGGGCAGTTGTTATAGTCCGGTATGGGGCGGGGCGCTAATCTCAGCCACCAGGGTAGGAGTACTAGTGCAACGAGTAGTACTAGGCGGATTTCCACTTATGCTCCTAGGCCTATGCCTATGTTGTCTTGATAGCTGAACCCAATGGTGCCTATCGCACAACGCAAATAGGGGAATGGAACGGTAAAGAGGTAAAGTAATTGTATATAAAAGAACTTAGATGGTTGTGTGAAGAGTCCTAACTACAGGTCGCCTAGAGGTCCTTATATAGGCACTCTTCCCCAACCCTAACCCGGGTAACTCATACCTATGAGTCACACGACCTATATGACTCAAAGTGAGTCATAGTATGAAATCCATCAGCTGATTCCTCTGAGTCAACTGCGCTGCGTGCCAACCAATCCTAACTCATAAAATATGTCATGTGCCCTAAAGTGGTCACATGCGCGAAACCCATGACTCATAGTGTGAGTCATGTGCGAAAATCATTACATCATATGACTCAAAAATGTGAGTCATGCCCACGATCAACCAATTACAACATAACAATGATTGCACAAGTGTGCATCATGTGAAACCCCATGACTTCTAAGGAGTCATAGTGCGAAATATGACAACCTTGTGACTCATAACTAGGAGTCATGCGAAATCCTGCCTTGCTTAGTCACCAATCGTGACACTAGTCCACACGCTTAAGGGAGCCAGGTAAATACCTCCTGAACCTGCACTCAGGCCTTGTGGACAGGATAGGCATGATAGACTCATGGGGTTAACAAGGCGATGCGTGAAGAATCCCCTGAATACCATCCAAAGATACGAGTTCGGCTCCAGTTAGGCAGGGCAAATAGCTGGTGTATGGGAACCCTACAGCAAGAGGTAAAGCCCAGTAGTAATTAGCTGCCCAGTACACCAAAAACAGGGATTTTAGTTTGGCTATAGTGGCTTAAATAGCGGAAACCGTGCGAGCATGGTAACAAACACCCTAAGTTACTACAACAACGAAGATGTCATATAAAAGACCTGCACAGTCACTTAGCGGCCCAAATTAAAGAAATATAACAGAATCACCTGCCCCGCCTCATTATTCATGCCCAGAAGGCAGAGCAACCATTAAAGTAAATGGCGAACGGATCCCGATTCGTGTTCTATTAGACTCAGGGTCTAATATATTCTTAATTAACCAAGAGCTGGTTAATAAACATCACCTACCATACCACACACGCACAAATAGCTTGGACATTTACACCTTGGAAGGAACCACAGCAGCAAATGGGGGAAAACACTACACACATCCTATACTCTTATAGATCTGGAACAACGCACACCGATATCACATTTCTTGCGAAATTGCCAATGCTGGCAAATATGACCTCATCATCCCATTTGGATAGTGGCATACAGAACATCCCATAAGGCACATTGAGGATGCGCAAAAATGGACATTCAAAGACGAGAAATGCCACATTCAGGTTAATGATGAAGGCATAGACTTGATATTTGAAAGGGATAAGATTGTGGCCTATGATCCACAAGTCCGATACATTTGAAGAATCGAAATAGCACACACCCCAGAGTCAAAAGAGATTTTCCAAATACCACCCGAATAACAAAAATTGAAGAGGGTTTTTGCTACAGAAACGGCTAAGTAAATAGGCGAAAGAAGATCGTTTGACCACGCCATTGACTTTATACCTGGCACGGTACTACAATGGGGCCCGAGATATTCTATGTCAGCCCCCTAGCTGGATTTGCTTAGCAAATACATACAGAAAATCCTGGATTAAGGGAAAATTGTGCAAAGCAAATCTCCTGCTGGGGCTTTAGTTCTATTTGTCCCTAAACCTGATGGTTCAATGAGACTATGTGTGGACTACCGACAGTAAAATAAGCTAACAGTGGCCAACAAATACCGGCTACCCCTAATGAGCGAGCTACGCGACTGGGTTGCTGGGGCCCAAAAAGTCACTAAGCTTGACTTAAAAGATGGCTATCATCGCCCAAGGATAAAGGTAGGAGATGAGTGGAAAACTGCATTCCGGACCCGATACGGCCACTTTAAATAGAAAGTAATGCCATTCAGGCTGTTAAACGCACCTGTCACATTCCCGGCCATGATGGACAAAATTCTACTGGAATTTTTAGATCAAGGAGTTGTGGTCTACCTAGACGACATCCATATTTACTCCAAGACGGAGAAAGAACACGTGGACTTGCTGAAGAAGGTACTCTAGTGCTTGGAAGAATATGACCTAGCGGTATCGACCACAAGTCAGTTATTGATGTCAATACAGTGGAGGTTTTAGGGTATATCGTTGCAATTGATAGAGTCACCATGATTGAAAGTAAGGTCGAAAGCATAAAAAACTTGTAGGGACCAAGGTCGGTCAAGGAGGTGCAAATATTCATTGGCTTTGCTAATTTTGGCAGACGTTTTATTAAAGATTTCTCCAAAATCTGCAAACCAATAACCGAAACGTTGAAGGGGGACCCCAAAAAATTCAGCTGGGGGGCGGAACAAGACTGGGCGTTTGAAGAACTTAGGAAAAGATTCATCTCCTCCCCAATACTTGCTGATTTTTAACCTGACAGGGAAACAATTGTGGAAACAGATGCTAACGATTTTGTACTAGGCTGTGTCGTCTATCAGTTTAAGGACCCAAAGCTACATCCGGTAGCTTTCTACTCACGGAAGCTGAGCCCAACAGAGGGAAATCATGAGATCCAGGATAAGGAACTATTGGCGATTCTCGAAGCATTTAAAGAGTGGATACAGTATCTGGTTGGAACAGAAAAACCAGTGACTGTCTACACTGATCACCAGAACCTACAGAACTTCCTTACGATTAAGGTATGGAATCCGGGGCAAATACGATGGGCTCCGCAACTAGCGAACTACAATTTCAAGATTGTCTACCGACAGGGAAATCGAGGCGGAAAGCCAGATGCACAAAGCCGACGGCCGGAGTACCATCCAGAAGAGGGAGCTGCGCATAGCAAACAGTCAATACTCAAGCCTTCTCACATCCAAATCACACTGGTGCACTTAAATCAGCCAGAAAGGGAGGAAAGAATAAATGGCACTGAGTCTACTGATTTCTTGCTAATAAAATTGCTAACTCCAAAAGGACGAATGACTACAAAAGGGTCCCGATTAGCGCCGGACACGACCAGTACGTACTAGAGGACTTTATAATTCCAGCCAAAGGACAAAGATTTATGGAAACTAGAATTTCCGTCGGATTACCAAAAGGAACATATGAACAGTTGGCACCACGCAGTAGAATGGCCGCCAAATTTGGGATCAGCATTGGCGGAGGAGTAATCGACGCTGATTACATTGGAGAAGTCTCGGCTATCATAATGAATCATGGAAACCAAGATTACCAGGTTCGCAAAGGGGACCGAATGGCACCAATGATCATTGTGAACATACACATGGCGGAAGCGATAGAAGTGGACGGACTAGTAGAAACTACAAGTGGCAAAGGCGGATTTGGAAGCACGGATGTATCACCCAGTCCACCAGCTGCAACAAAAACCCTGGTAGTGGTTGCATACTTGCAAGCGGACTAGGCCGAAAATGAGTTTCTTGATAAAATAGACCATCAAGCAAGACAAGGCAAAGGAATACTCCTAATGTCTAATGCTATAATATCCAAGGTTGATATTAGGAAATATGACCAGACATTATTAAAAACCATCAAAGAGGCAGGCCAGAACGATCACGAGTGGCTGGAACGCAGGTGAGAATGGGAAATGTTAACCAAAGAGGGCAAACCATTACGAAGTCACTGGGCAGTAACTAAAGGACTGATATACTATAAAAATCGCTTATACATTCCTGACAATAAACAGCTGCAGACAACTATAGCCAACGGTTGCCACCACTCAAAGGTAGCTGGACACTTTGGACAGGAGAAGACTCCGAAAATTGTTACCAGAGACTTTTATTGTAAAGGGCGGACAGCGTAGATAAATGACTACATACGGTCATGCGATGAATATCAACATAATAAATCCCCACGTCATGGGGAGTTTGGTCCGCTGCAGGCTCTAGAAGTCACGATCACAGCCTGGCCATATATATCGACCGACTTCATCACACAACTACCAGAATCACAAGGAGGAACCCAAATTATAGTAGTCGTGGATCGGTTTACAATGATGGCTCACCTCATAGGTCTGGAAAGTAATGCAACGGCCAAGGAAGTTGCAAACGTATTCTTGAGGGAAGTATTGAAGATACATGGTCCCCCGGCAGAAATCATACCTAATATGGATGCAAAATTCTAAGGAGAATTCCGGGAATCCCTATGCAAAAGCCTAGGGACAAAACGAATGGTGTCAACAGCGTACCACCCCCCAACTCACGGATAAACTAAAAGGACCAACCAAGTGCTGGAAGGATACCTTAGGAATTTTGTCAATTATGATCAAACGGACTGGTACCAGTTGCTCCCATTAGGCGAGCATGCCAACAACAATTCGGTAACGAATGCTCATGGAATGTCACCCTTCTACGCAAACTATGGACTCCATCTACAAACAGAATGGATGAAGGAACGGGAAGCCCAGAATCCAGGGGGCCATCTATACGCACACTTGATGCCAACAATACACCAACAAGCCAGACATGCGTTGTAACAAACGCGGGAAAATATGAGCAAATATTAGAACCGCAAGGCTTTGCAGCAACCAGACATCAAGGTCGGGGACCTGGTCATGCTAAATGCAAAAAACATACATACCAAGCGACCCTCAAAGAAGCTTAGCCCAAAGCTGTATGGCCCGTTTAAGGTATTGGAAAAATGGTGAGAACGTGCCTACAAACTCGAAATATCACAGAGGTGGAAAATCCATCCGATATTTCATGTAACTATATTGTAACCCTATCGAACATCCAATCGACCAGCAAGGGAACAACCTCCCCGCATTGCAGAAGAAATCGATTCAGATTTTGAATGGGAAATCGAAAGAATCGTGAAGGGTGAAATAATCTCTAATACCCGGCGCTTGGGTGGTCGGAACCGACAGCTGCGTGAGTTACAATATTTTGTGAAGTGGACTGGGGGTTCAGAAGATGAAGATACTTGTGAACTACCAGACCACTTAGAGCATGCACAGGGATTGGTGGACGCATTTCATAAGGAGAATCCGGATATGCCAAAGCGATCAGACATTATATGACAAGGATAAGGTTTTCCTGGCATGGCCAAGCACAGGCGATAGGTTTTTTACCATACCAAGTCAAGTTCAAAAAGGAGTAGGTTTTTTTATTTTTAATGTTTAAATTATGTGTTTTATTTTTTTGGATAAAGGAAAAGCGAAAAGAAGGTAACACCTACAAAAGTGATTTGAGATGAACCCTCGTAGGAGGGAGCTAATTTTAGGCACATATGTATGAGGAACTGAATTCAGTACTGCATTCATAGGAAAAATGCGCTGAAAAACCTACTCATACCCCTCCGGCCCTTTTGTTGGGCCCGCATGTCATCTGCGGCACATACGGCAAAAACGTCCCCTCTCTAAAAGGTTATAAATTGGCGCCCACCTCGGAAAACCATATACGTCGTCGCCGTCCGTCCGACCGGATTCTGTTTCCCGGGTATATGAGGAGGGAGACTCAACTGTGCCAATGCGCCTTGAATCGAGTGCATCGTAATAGTGTCCGCAGAGATATGACCATTCCCATAGGGCCATCGCTGGAGGTGGTTAAATGTGACGGGACGCTCCAAACGAAATTGAGAATATGTTAAGTGAGTTCCAGGGAAACACTGAGAACACACTTAGACCCTGATTGCAAGCCTAAATAGGTCCATAGACTCATCGGAACAAGTCGATAGGGAGGGACAGAGCTAAAACGATATGGTATTGGGCCGATCATGGGTTTCAGTCATCCTGAAAGCCGTCTGCAAGCTGCTGGTAGTAACGGGATGAAGCCGATTGGTCGACAACTATGCAGGCCACTTGGTGTTCTAAGAAACCATTGGTAGATCCCATGATAGACTGCTTGGTTTAAACGGTAGAAGAAGGAACTGCTTCTCAGACTGATAAGGGTACCACACCCTTAGAGAAAGCTAAGCTCTAGTGTGTCGTTAAGCCGTGGGGGGAACCATATTATCAGGGTCAAATCGCATTCGTACTCGGATGATCAAAGATAGTTTGTGAGAGAAAGTACATAGTTGTATAGAAATTAGTGGTAGACACGAACACTCTGACACTGGATATAAATATCGTAGTGCCTCACAAGCTTTAGTCATCATCAAGCAACGGAGAAAAGATCTTATCAATATCATACCTTTTAACTCATAATCCTTTACCAATGAGCCTTCCTAGACAATCTCCATTTAAGAAGAAAGATTTAAACCTAGTTCGATTCGTTTGCCCTTAGAATCAAATACCCTTAACAAATGACTTGCTTTTGTATGTGAACGAGGAACTGCACAAGGTGCCAGTCTTGTCACTGGCTGCGAATTTCACGGCCGCAGGGGTATGACTTGGATTTTCACTCATTTTTCATATGAATGAGCTACTGGATTCTAGTATTATTGCCACTGTGCCTAACACATTTCATAGATAATTTAGGGTGCAACTCCATATACCTTCCAGACTTCCATCAATAATACATTCATATTATCCTTGGCCATTGTTTTATTTTCCAGACCTATAGTTTGAGCCATCTTTTTAAACTCAACTATCACTGGCATAATTTTGTTCTTCCTTGCGATTCTGTTAGTTGTGTGATAAACTCAGAGGAATTGATGACTAAGCAGCAAACACAACTTCCAGTGGGTGTAGCAGACCAAGCAGCACATTTTATGTTGCCTTATTATGTTTGCATTCATAACATGTCTGTACTTTGTTCTTGATCCAGGGTATAAGTCCCTTCCTGTAAAGTTCTCGGGTGCTAATTACCAATGTTTTTGTTAGGCACATGGGTATGTGGCACTGAATGAAGTACGGCAGACATACGATAAATGCGCTGTAAAACATACTCATACCCCTCCGGCACTTTTGTTTGGCCGCACGTCACCTGCGTCACCTACGGTAAAAACGTCCCCTCACTAAAGAGGCATAAATTTGTGCCCTCTTCGTAACACCATTTAGATTGTCGCTATCCATCCGGCCGGATGCTGTACATCGGGTATATGAAGGGGGAGACTCGGCCTTGCCAATGCAGCTGGAATCAAGTGCATAGGACGAGTGTCCGTAGAGTAGTGACCATTCCAGTATATTCTTGGCTGAGGGTGGTCAAAGGTGACAGGACGCTAGGAACGAAATCGAGAATATGTCAAGTGGGGTCGAGGATAACTCTGAGAACACACTTAGACCCTGAAACCAAGCCGAGAAAGGTCTAAAGACCTAGCGGAACAAGTCGATAAGGAGAGGCAGAGCCAAAATGATATGGTATTAGACCGATCGTGAGATTCAGTCATCCTGAAAGCCGTCTACAAGCTGCTGGTCATATCGGGAGGAAGCAGAATGGTTGACAACCTTGCTGGCCACTTGGTGTTCTAAGAAACCATTGGTAGATGCTATGATGGACTGCTTGGTTTATTCGGCAGAAGAAGGAATGCCGTCTCAGACTGATTAAGGTACCACACCCAAAGAGAAAGTAGCGCTCCGAGGTGTCCATATGCCATGGGGGGAACCTTTTTCTAAGGGTCAAATTGTATTCGCACCTGGATCATAAAAGATATTTTGTAAGAGAAAGTACATAGTTGTATAGAAGTTAGATGTAGTCCGCGAACACTCAGACGCGGCATATAAAAATCGTAGTACCTCCCGAGCTAAAACATCATCTAGCAACGGAGAAGAGATCTTATTAATATCATAAGTTTTACTACAAAAGTCTTTACCTACGAGCCTTCCTTGACAATCTCCGTTTACCAGAAAAGATTTAAGCCTAGTCCGATTTGCTTGCCCTTAGAAACGACTACCCTTAACAGTTTTTTCTTGCCCAAAGTGTCCAGCTAGTTTAGAATCTTGGCATGCTTCACCTATAGCTGTTAGTAGCTGCTCGTTTTCTGGAGTTTATAAACCATTCTTTTAGTAGATTATTTCTTCTGTTATCGCCCTGTGACTTGGTAGTGGTTTGCTCTCGTTGTTCAATGGCTCCAATTCCTGCATGTTCTTGCCAATCTCGATTGTCTTGTCCTGCTTTGGCATTTGCCTTTAAATGCTCTTTATCGAATTTTCTCATATCGAACTTGGATATTATTGTATTAGACATCAGGACGTTTTCTTGTCATGTCTTGCTTGAAGAACGATATTATGAAAAAAACTTATATGACGCTTGGTTGGCTAACAGGTACGCTACTACTACATTTCTATCTATGGCGAGAGATCGTATTGGTGAGATATCGGTGCTGCTCAGGCCTCTATTTCCTCTCTGTGTATCTTCCAGTCTGTAGCCTTCTATTCCCTGAGATGTGTTTATATTTTTAATAATCATCATTGCTATTCAGTCCCCATTTAAGTTCTGGCAATGTTGTTTTCATTGGTTCATCATGATCACCTTGACTTCTCCGGTAAAATCAGCGCCAATTACACCTTCGCCAATACTGATCCTATGCCTAAGTGCCAAGCCACCTTCAGGTACTGAACGAGTATACGAGCCTCTAGGCAATCCTATTTCAATTCCTGTTTCCACCACCTGGTGTCCTTTACTGGTATTATAAAATCTCTTTGTGCATATATATCATGTCCTGCTGCCATGCGGGAGCCTTTGTAAAGGTTAGTCAATTCTAAGGGCAAGCGAAGTGGACTAGGCTTAAATCTTTCTTCATAATTGGAGATTGTCTAGGACGGCTTGTAGGTAAAGATTTTTGAGTTAAAACTTTTGATATTGATGTGATCTCTTCTTCATTGCTTGATGATGACTAAAGCTCGTGAGGCACTACGATCTTTATATCCCGTGTCTGAGTGTTCCCGGACTACAACTGGTTTACATATGAACAGGTATTTTCTCCCCTACCTTGGTCTCTTAATCCAAGAGCGAACCCGCTTTGACCTAGAAACTTTCTCTTCCCACGCAGAGCTGATGGTATCATCATACATCCTGACTTTGCTAAGGCAGTGGAGCCTGTTAGTCTGTATTGTCAACCTTCTTTCGGCTTTTAAGATATGGGTGCCCATTTTGAAAAGTACCAATGACTTCTTAGAACTCCATGGGGCCAGTTTGGTTGTTGGCCAATTCTGCTTCAGGCCGTCTGATCCGGCCCTGCAGAAGGCTTTCGGATGACTAGTATTGATGATCGGGCCTATTCCTCCTCGTCTTCTCTATCACTCCTTATTAACTTTTTGCTATAGGTTTGTACACCTAATAGATATCAGTTAAGGGTAGTCGATTATAAGGGCAAGCAAAGCATACTAGGCTAAAATCATTCTTCGTAAACGGATATTGTCTAGGAAAGCTTGTAGGTAAAGATTTTAGAGAAAAACTTATAATATTGATAAGATCTCTTCTCAGTTGCTTGATGATGGCTGAAGCTCGATTGGCACTACAATATTTATATCCCGCGTCTGCGTGTTCGCGGACTACAACTGGTTTACATATGAACAGGTATTTTCTTCCCAACCTTCGTCTCTAGATCTGAGAGCGAACACGCTTTGACCCTGAAACTTTCTCTTCCCCCACACAGCCAATGGTATGATCAGAGCTACCGACCTCTCTACGGGTGTGCACCCACATAGTCTGAGAGGTCAACCTTCTTTCGGCTTTTTAAGATATGGTCGTACAGTTCGGAACGTACCAATAACTTCTTAGAAATCCAAGGTGCCAGCTTGGTTGTTGGCCAAATCTGCTTTGTGCCGTCTTATCCGGCTCTGCAGCTGACTTTCAGGATGACTAGTATTCACGATCGGGCCAATACCATCACGCCTTCACTGCCTCTGCTTATAAACTTGTTCTGATAGGTTCATTGACCTTATAGGCATCACTGGGGCTTCAGTGTACTCTCGGTGTGTATCGGAGTAGCCTACTTCAATCGCACATTCATACCCATCTAGGACTACCCGGGCTCCCTTAACTTCAACTGGGTGTATCTCTGCGTGTTCTTTGTTGAATCGCTTCATTCCACTTCCCAGACGTAGCCTGTGTGGCCTTCTTATATACCCTGCGGGCAGAATCCACTCGAACAGATAGCGACGACGTATACAGTGATACAATATGTGTTCCAACTTCTGCTTTTTCTTAAAAAATGAGCAACTGCACAAGGTGCCAGTGTCGACTCCATGGGCAAACGCAGGGGCCGCAGGGGGGTAATTGCCTCTAGAGGTTCATATTCATGTCATTCCTCCTTAAAAAGTCCTGTAATCCTTTTGGGAGTCGTTTGTGCATAACACGAGCTCTCTCCTCTTAGTGGTTTCTCCTGAATCGCTTTTCAAAGGTTACCCTCTCTTCAGGTACCACATCAAAATAACAATAATAATAAATAAAAATAAAACTCAAACCTCAACTATTCTGAAATTTTCCAGTCCCTTCTTGAACTCAACCTGGCAGGGTGAAAAACATAACGCGTTTGCATGGCCACACAATGAAAACCTTTTCCTTTCATTCAACATCTGCCCACTTTAGCATATCCGCATTTTCCGCATGAAATGCCTCCACCAATTCCTATGCATGCTATTAGAGGTCTGGTGGTTCCCAAGTATTTTCGTAATTGTAACAGCCAGTCCACTTCACAAAGTACCGTAAATCCCGCATCGGTCGGTTCTGACCTGCCACATGTCGGCTATAAGAAATAATTTTCACTCTTCATGTTTCTTTCAATTTCCCATTCAAAATCTGAATCAATTTCTTCTGTCTCGCGGGGAGGTTGTTCCCTTGCTGGTCGTTTGGATGTTCGATAGGGTTACAACAATGATACAGGAAATATCGGATGGATATTCCATCTTGGTGATATTTCTAGTTTGTATGCAGGTTCTCATCTTTTTTCCAACACCTTAAACATGATATACAGCATTGGGCTAAGCTTCTTAGAGGGTCACTTGGTGCGTATGTTATTAGCCTTTAAGATGACCAGGTCACCGACCTTGATGTCTGGTTGCTGCTTAGCCTTACAGTGGTAATATTTGCTCATATTTTCCCATATTTGTTGCATTGCTTCTCTGGCCTATTGGCATATTGTTTGCATCCTGTATGCGTCTAGCTGGGGGCCAGAACTTTTAGCTTTACGTTCCTTCATCCATTCTGTTTATGGATGGAATCCATAGTTTGTGTAGAAGGGTGACATGCCATGTGCGTTTGTTACCGAATTGTTCTAGGCATGCATGGCTAGTGGTAACAACTGGTACAAGTCTGTTTGATCATAATTGACAAAGTTTCTCAAGTATCCTTCCAGCAGTTGGTTGGTCCTCTCCATTTGTCCACCAGTTTGCAGGTGGTACGCAGTTGACATCTTTTGTTTTATTAGTAAGGTTTTGCATAGGGATTCCCTGAATTCTCTGGAATACTTTGCATCTATGCAAGATATAATTTCGGCTGGAAGTCCATGTAGCTTCTAAAATTCCCTACAGAATACGTTTGCAAACTCCTTTGCAGTTGTATTACTTTCCAGACCTAGGAAGTGAGCCATCTTTGTAAAGCGATCCACGAGTACCATAATTTGTCTTCTTCCTTGTGATTCTGCTAGTTGTGTGCTGAGGTCGGTTGTGTTAAGGGTAGCCGATTCTAAGCTCAAGCGAATCAGGCTAGGCTTAAGAAATCAAATCGTAGGCGGAGATTGTCTAGGAAGG
>QFET01022840.1:0-17056 GCA_003316355.1 Tuber calosporum | reverse complement strand
CAATTACTTTACCTCTTTACCGTTCCATTCCCCTATTGGCGTTGTGCGATAGGAACCATAAGGTTCAGCTATCAAGACAACGTAGGCATAGGCCTAAGAGCAAGAGTGGAAACCCCCCTAGTACTACTCGTTGCAATAGTACTCCTACCCTGGTGGCTGAGATTAGCGCCACGCCCCGTACCCGACTATTACTGCGGCCCGGTCATATTCATCCCACCTAAAGAGAAGTAGTTACCTGTTGCAAAACCAGCTTACAGCATAGGATCGTAACATATAATTAGGTCCACCTTTCGTTCTTTGTCGTAGAATGAAATTTTGGTACCCTAATTGATCTACCGCGTCTCTGTGACTTTGTGTTGCGAAGGTAGATATATCCGGTATATCTTGTTGGACGAGGTGTATCCAATGAGATAGCCTTCGATTGGCCTAGGTGAGAGTTTCGTTCCTGCTAGTCTTTTCTCCTCTGCTATGTGGACGAAACATCTAGTGCCATATGGGTGTAGGTGGTTGATTGACGGTTTTTGATTATAGAGAGATTCATAGGGCGTCAATTTTCCTATGGATCGGTTTGGGAGTCTGTTCCGAAGGTAGACTGTGGTTGCTATGGCTTCAGCCCATAGGGCTAGTGGTAGGTCTGTCAACATGGAGCGAATCATGGTGATTATCGTTCGGTTATATCTTTCAGCAAGGCCATTGGATTCATGGGAGTAGGCGGGCGTGACATCATGTTTGATACCGTGCTTTTCTCACAATTCTAGCATAGCGGCATTAACATATTCTCCTCCGTTATCAGTCCTGAATCGCTTGATTTTGGCGTTGTCTTGGGTGTGGCGTTCTTGAATGAACTTGGTAAACACTTTGATAGTATCGGATTTGGCATGGATGGGATAAACCCAAGCGTATCTAGTGTGGTCATCAATAAACGTAACATAATAGTTGGATTTACCGAAGGATTACTTGGAGAACTTTCCACAGAGGTCAGAGTGGATCAGTTCAATGGGTTTATTGCATCGTTCCTCTGGTGGTATTGATGCAGGCTGTCGCTTTGTTCACTTGGACATGATGCATGTTTTGCATTTCCAGTCTTTCGGAACTTTGGAGATGTATGGCTCGTTCAGGTAGTTGTCACTTTTGAGGTCATCGGCGGAGGGGTGACCAAGGGCTTCATGCCACTCTTGGTATGTCATCCTGTATGCTAAATCTTCTTTCACTTGCACAACATAATCCTGTCCATCGAGCTTGCCCCAAATAACCTCTTTTTTATTTTCTCCCAAAATATACATATCCTTTCCAGAGCTAGCCAAAGAGAAACCCTTTCCCAAAGAAACAATAGCTCGCCATGACAACAGGTTACATAAACCTAACTTGGGAACCCAAAGGACTTGTTTCAGGTACACAGAGGATGTCAGGCCAGTAGAGGTTTTAGCCAAAATCTTAACTGTCCCATGGCCGCATGACTCTATTACCGAATCATCGCCTAAGCAAACGGTGCCATTGTGTGGTTCGAAGTTTATAAGAAGGTCTAGATTGTTGGTCATGTGTGAGCTGGCGCCTGTGTCAATAACCCAGCGGGGATTGGGGTTGTTGGTGGTAGCGGAGCGGAGGGAGGAGATTGTTGGTCATGTGTGAGCTGGCGCCTGTGTCAATAACCCAGCGGGGATTGGGGTTGTTGGTGGTAGCGGAGCGGAGGGAGAATAGTGTACTGACCGGATCGGATATCTCTTCCGTTCCAATCCTAGCCGTGTTACCGGCTTTCCTGTCCTTTTTCTTCAGGTTGTCGGATTTGAGTCGTGCACACTCATTCCAGGTATCGCAGTTACTGTTACCAGTGGGGTAATGCTTTTTGCAGTAGGTGCATTCCTTGGGGTTGGCCGACCGTGCCTGGGGTTGCATGTTCCTTCGCAGGTCCTTCCCTTTTCCCCTGACGGTAGCGCTTTTATACGCTTTGTCATCCACCGAATTAACTGTGGTTGAGGTTTTCAAGTCTAACAGTTTGTTGTAGACATGATCATAGATAAGGTCCTGCTTAGTCTGAAGGTTATCGACAATGTTATTCATCGATGCAGGGAGGGAGCGGAGGAGGATGGCGGCTTTTGCCTCTGGTGACTCGAATACCGACTTGAAGACAAAAGGCAGTTGGTATCGGTCGGTAGCAGCAGCCGAGGAGCAACGAAGTTGAATACGGTTCCTGAGAGTATCGTAGTTGTTAATATAGTCCGATATTGGGTCCATAACATCGTACTTGGAATCGAAGATTTTGTTAAGTTGGTCGAAGAAGGAGGAGGTGTTTTCTCTAGCAAATTTATCCTCGAGGGTGGTCCATATCCTAGGTGGGGTTTTATGGGTAGCGAGGAGGATCAACCATTGTGAGTCAATGGTTTAGAGGAAGTATGTCGATGCATACTGGTAACGGTCTTGGAAATTTTCCATCGTGCTGTCTTCGTCTTCATCAATATCATCCACAGTTTCTTCTCCTATAACAATCTTCCAGCAGTTGAACATTTCGAGAACATATTGTGATATATCTCACCATGAACGATAGTGTTCTGAACCAGTCAGCTTTGGGATGGAGCTGAGTTTGTAGTTGGGAGTATAATCTCTTTTGGTACTGCGTGTATGTCTGTCTGGAGTTGGGGTAGTGGATGCACCACCTGGCAGAGGGGGATCTGGTTCCGCAGGTGCGACTCACTTAGATGTTAAGTGACTGCGACCGGAACGTGTAGATGCTGCCGGAGGATCAGTTGATGTCGACATGATGGAGGATAACCGCAAGGGTCTGTTGATAGCGTGTGAGCGAATTTCTTATAGAGTAAGAAAGGCCCGAGCTCATAACCTGTTCAAAATGTGAACTCCGGTGGCTCGATCGTTACTGCTATATGGAAAATACTACGGAAGTACGAAGGGGTTTCCATTGCACGCTAAGCGAGGAGAGGTATGTATGTGAGCAGATTGGTAGGAGTTCTGGTTCTTATTCTATCTAAGCGAGGTAGGTGGTAACCGCCGTATTTATACAAAAGTGCATCCTCCACGCAGGTGAGATAAACATAGGGAAAACATAGTAAGAAACCTAAGTGCGAACTGTGTTTGACCCTGATATCCTGCCCAGAAAATCCCAAATAATATGCGTAATTCTGAGATGGTGGGAGGGAAATATTATGAAAGAATATGATCTATATGACCAAGAACAATGCATAAAAGATGCATAAAACAACAGTAAAATCCCGAACACCAGATAAGAAAACACATATGAAAATCTTCTAACATAACCTGTTCAATACCGTGAAATATAGCGAAATATATGTCCTAGCTGTAGTAATGTAATCGGTGTACAGGTAAACCAAAACCTAAACCAAGTATGAGAATATTCTATATTATCAACGATACACCCAAAGGAAATTAAATTGAAAATTTCAACATTCTGTATATCGTGTTTCTCGTGTCGGTTCAAAGTATAATTGGCATTGTACTAAGAAACGTTTGTAGTTTGGTCCTTATTCCATACAAGGTAGGGGGTTTCTCAACCTTGATCCAGTTGGTGGTTATTCCTCACTGATTGTAGATCAGGTTTAGGATTTCTTGGAACTGTGCAGTTGTGAATCCTGATAGTTGAATTCCTGTTCCACCACCAGCAGTTGCTGGTCCTGGAGCGGATATTGTTTCTGGTCTTGGTGTTTCAGGTTCTAGGGATCCAGCTGTTAAGGCAGACTCAGGTATGACTCTACTTGTGGTCCTTTGTGACAAACCTCTGCATTGGTTGGTGGTGAGTCCTTCTTTGAGTACCGTACTAAGAGTTGAGGTATCTGTTTCTGCCTTTGTAATGTCCTTGTCGTTGTCTTCAAAGTCAGCTGTTTTGTAGTTATATATTGCTTAAGAGACGCAACTAAATATTACGATCCAATGCTGTCTGCTAACTTGCAACAGGCAACTACTTCTCTGTGTCTTGGATGAATATAAGTGGCCGTTCATATAGTCCAGTATCAGGCGTGGCTGAAATCTCAGCCACCAAGGTAGGACGACTATTACAACGAGCAGTACTAGGTGACGATCCACTATTGCTCTTAGGTCTATGCCTATGTTGTATTGATAGCTGAACCCTATAGTTCCTATCGCACAATACCAATAGAGGAGCAGAGAGGTCAAGAGGTAAAGTAATTGTATTGGAAAGAACTTAGATAGTTGCGTGAAGAGTCCTAACTACATGCTGCCTAGAGGTCCTGATATAGGCACTCCTCCCTCAACACTAACCCTGGTGACTCATATCTATGAGGAACATTGTTTGGCATGAATCATCTTGAATCATACTATGAAATTCATCAGCTGACTCCTATGAGTCAACTGCGCAGTGTACCAAACCAAACAAAACTCATTAAACAAGTCATGTGCCCTAAAGTGGTCACATGCGCAAAGCCCCTGACTTAAAATGTCAGTCATATGCAAAAATCCTCACATCATATGACTCACAAGTGTAAGTCATGCACATGATCAACCAATCACAATATAACAATAATTGTACCAAGCATGCATCATGTAAAACTCTATAACCACTAATGAGTCATAGTGCGAAATCCTATAATCCTATAACTCATAACTATCAGTCATGTGATATCCAATCCTTGCTCAGTCACCAATCGTGACAACAACCCCTAGTGTCCAAACCACTATCGCATATTATGTCATACTAAGTTATCCTAAAGTGCCACAGGCAACCAAATTCCTTTAGCCCTCATGTAGTCCCTTAATTTTCTTAATAGTGGCTTCACCACTGATTAGGATCCCTGAGGAAGGCAGAAGGTTAAGGTGTAGAGGAATCGACTATAAGTATTTTGAATTTTTTCCCATTGGGCGGACTATCTTCCCAGCTGTCAAAGCATTGACTGAAGGTCTTGCCAACCATGCAACTGTTAAGCAACGTATCGTAAACTAACTAATCGAGGTGAAACAAATGAGGGAAAAGGAGAGGGCAACCACCCAGGATAAGAGGAGAGAGTGTGAGCAGTGACTCAATAGGGTAGGCCCTAATACGCTAGGATAGGAGGGATAGAAAGAAACAAGTCACCACCGCATGGCAAGGTCAGAGCGGGTGGAAACCTGGTTGGAGGAGTTAGAGATGATTTCTCATGGTGTTGAGATTTCAATCGCTGGGTGTGTAGGTGAGACAGTGGAACGAGGACTGCTTGTTGCTATTAGGATTTTATTATACCCCACCCATATATCCCCTAAAACTAAAACTAAAGGTATATATTCTACATTAAAACCTCTAGAGGAATTTTTCTTTCTCAGCCATTTAGATATCCTCGATCTCTAGAATTAGCGCTTTCTACTCCTGTATTTTTTTTGTTCATATTACCTTTTCAGGTCTAATGAATTGTTCTTATTCATATTCACTTGACTGTTTCCTTTCCTGAGCCTTACTGCTTCACATATTATTGATATTACCTGGCTTTCATTGAGTTGGTCTTTTCATTGCAACACACAAAAGCTATTTGCACCTCGAGTATGATTTACCAGCTGCATGTACTTTAATAAGAATATATAAAAAAATCAAAGATCAAAAAAAAAACCCATGTAGTTAAATGATCTTTAAGCAAAAGAGAAGTGACTTTAACAATATAAACAAATTAACAAACTCAAGAAACCATTATATTCTATTCCTGATTTCTAAGGAGCTTTCCTAATATTTCTCTTTTTTACCTATCAGAACACAGTTTTCGTTAGTTCTATGGTACTGAATTTACTACCCTGTAATATTAATATTTAAAAAACAAGTGAGAATAAAGCAAATATCTCCTCTAATACTCTTTTGAAATAAGAATTTAATTATTAAATTTTCTATTAGTATAAGATTTATGTAGTGTTTGGTAGCTTGATTTCATTCTGAAATTGGGATTTGAGATTACGTCTTGGCAGATTTAACTTATAACATAACCTATACATCCATACTGAAAGTAGATTAACATAAGGATAAATCTGTAGAGACACAATCTCAAATTGCTATTTCAAAATAAACTCACCCTGGCAAATACTCCCTTAGCTATTTGATAATATTAACCAAGGACTTTATATTACTACTTAATATATTACATGGGAGTTAATAAAGAGGTTAATTATCATTACTCATTTATTGTGTAATTCTATCCTCTAATTGTCCTGGTATTCCAGCAGGTCGGTAAATAATAACTTTTTCACTAATTTCATAGCCTAATTTACATAACCTAAAACAAATTTATCTAAAGGAATCATGGTTAATTTTCTGTACGTGTTGTATTCTACCTAGTTACTACAACAGAATCATGTTTGTTGAATTCTCTTGACTGCCTTTATATTTACAAGATATTTAATAGCAACGGATTGTACTCTTGAAAATATTTGAAATTGACCAGTAGGTACTTCTTATTTCAGCCAATCTTTTTATAGAAGAAAAGTTTTTTTTATATATAAAGAGATCTTTCCTGATGTTTAAAGGGTTAATATTGGTCCAGTTTTAAATTTAAATAGAAAGTTAGAGGGTACTCGGCCCGCCATAATTCTGATTTGAAAATGTGATTTGACTTCATATCATGCTTTGAAATCAGGTGGTATTTGGCATGCACACTTTGTAATCTGTTTGCATATCTAATTCTGATTTCAGATTTTTAAATTTGATTTAGGGTTATGGAACATGATAATTCTTTGACAAATAGGTTAGGGTAAAGTGTTTGCTTTTACAGTTAATAGGGGGGTGTTATTGTTTTTAATATAAATATTGTTATATTATAGAAATATAGTTTATTTTTATATAAACTCTGCCAGCCAAACACACTGTGAATTACAACTACAGAACCTTTTTTATCTGTCATATTTTCGCACAAGGAGTACACTCGATTGACCCCTGTTCTTCAGGGAAATTAACTTAAAAGCCATGACAACCAGTGGTATGAAAGGCCGTCAATTCAAATCAGTCTAGGATGATAATAAAGACAAAACCCTCCTCCATGTGCTTCTCAAACAATGCAATCAGGTCCACAGAGCAGGAAACAGTGTCATTCCACAGGCTTGGAATGAAGTTGTAGAGATGTTCAATAAACTCTGCTTTATCAGAGATTAAAATAGAACAAGTAAAGACTCGAGTTCAGCGAGTAAGTTTAAATGTGTTTGGAATTCTTGGAAGATATTAAACTAATCAAGTATGAACAGCTCAAGCAGTCTAGTAAGGTGTTTGAGGACTTAAAAACCGACTCTGGCTTTAGCTGGAAAGAGATATAAGAGGTAGTAACTGTGCCAAAGCAAGTTTGTCGGAATATATTATGGTAAGTTGGGAAATGTTAATGCAACCAACTGGTAGTAGATTTTCACACTAACTTGATAATATTATAAAAATATAGGCACATCCAGAGGCACACCAATTAAGAAACTCAACTTTGAAGGTCTCTTCAGGGATAAAGACAATCTTTGAAAATATGGTGGCAACGAGGGAGCTAGCGACTCCTAGTGGAATGAGAGCACAAATGAGACACTATTCTGTATATACTATTGAAAGTAGCACTAGTGACACAGATCCACATGCAGAGATCTCTTCACCCAATGCCTTTGCTCTAAGTTCTATCGATCTACCCAGTCTAATTTCCTTTAGGCCTCAAAGTCATCCATGGATGCCTGTTGAGACTTCCTCCTTTGTTCAGAACTTGTACTTGAAAAGAGGAAACCGGACAAGTACTAGCCCTTTCCTATGTCAGTATTTAGGCAATTGCTGGCAGCATTCAGTATTTGGCTACCTCAATCCTGGAAATAAGCCAGAAGGTCAAGGTAACTTCAATGTGTCTACTAAATGGTACGGCCAATAGACCGCCAATTCTCTTTTGTGCTGGAGAGGGACGGCTTCCAACCCCTACTACACCAATACAGAATATAGTTCTTGTTCTAACCAGGATGTTGTAAAATACATCCATTATAGTTCAAGAGTACGGTGAGGCGTTAGTTTTATTGAAAGGGAACCCAATTGAACGACCAATATTTGACTTTGCTATTCCAGTTATACAAAATGATTGGATTGAGCACAATATTCAGTTGGTTGGCTTTTAAAGAATAATTCATTTTTAAATTAATTGTGCATGGTTTCAATCTACTGTGATTTTTATTTATCAAAATAAATACTAATTATACATAGTGCTATCAGACTTTATGACTTTATAAGTATGGCAGTCCTTCCACATCATCCGTGCAATTTGAGAGCACATTTTGTCAGCCATTATCTTTTGATGTCGACTAAGAGGTGACTGTGATGGTGCATTGTTTTGTAATGCTAGATAGCTATCAGTGTGTATTTGAGTTGGTTGTATATCTTTAGTTGAATTAGTGTCTAGTAGCAAACTCTCTTGGGATTCTCCTACACCCTCTTCTTGTGTCGTCTCCAGTGCTATATCTTTAATGTGGTCAAGCCAATAGGTTATTAGTTATCTGTATCCCAATATATAGCATGCAGTAATTAAGCACAGACCTTACCTTCCCTCTCCTTCTGATTTTCCTCCATCCCATCCATTGTTCCTCCACCTCTAGTAATGAAATTATTCAAGGAGTAAAAGGCTTTAAGGAGTTTGCCTTGTATTTCGATATCAAAATACAGGACTTTTAATAGGATGCGAATGCGTGCCTTAAGAGCCCTGAGGATTCTTTCAACAACCTTACGGAGTGATACGCAACAGAGATTCAATAGTTCTTTTGCATTCTGTGGTCTAAATAGAAGAATAATTTGCTGTTAGTAGGAATTCAAGCACTGTTTTTACTTTCAACAATCGATAACATAATTGTAAGACTGCTACACAAGAAGTACAAGGTAAAAGAGTTACACTTGATTTGCTTGTACTTGCTCTTTTAGATAGTAGTGAACCCCATTATATGGTACAAGAAGTGAGGTTGAAGAACCATAACCAGCGTCCGCAAGGTAATACTTGCTATCATATATGGAAAATCCCTTTTTCTTTGCATGATCAAGCATAAAAGAATCGTAAACTGATCCAGCCTAACTCGCGAGAATATATTGAAAGGTAAAGTTAAAAGAGAATACAACCAAGATATTTTGAGCAGTATAACCCTGGCGATAAAGATATATTGAGCTTATCTTTGCATGAACTGTCAACGGAAGAAGAGAGTCCGCTAGTGCAAGAAGGCAGTTATGGAAATAAGGATAGAACTTGGGCAACTTGGTGATTGCTTGAGGTACAGGAATATATCCAAGTTCAATGTCAGTTGCTGCTAGCTGCTTTATATAATACACTTCCAATTGCAAAATCCCATCTAGCATCTCATGGAAATGGCGTAAAACAGTCTCATGAAGTGTTAGCAACACTCATGCGCAGTTTGGTTGCAGGTTACCATAATGATAATATACAAAAACATATGAAGTTAGTGCAGGACAGTAGACCTCTTAGTATCGTAAAGGCTACTATGTTGCCGCAACCCCCCATAAAGCTTTTGGAAGACAGAAAGCGCTATTAATAAGGATATCTTGATTCGTCCTGGAATTTGAGAACATAAAAGCTCATTGGTATTTTCCAGGCACTGTGTGGTGCAGTTTCAGATGGTAATCTCTTATTTTTGACTTCAAGCAATACATTTGCCACAGTTGCAGCTGCAATTAACAATACACTAGCTGCAGATAATATCATCTTGACAACTCATTCTGCATGACATTGCCTTTAATTTGACTCTCCATTTATAAGACTCTGAATATATTATCTCTTGATTAATATCTTTAAGTTTACTTTTGACACGAGCCATTTATTTACTACTAAAGAGAATAATATTATTTACCTATAAATATTATAGCTAGGGTACTTGTGTCTTGTAATGTGAAAGTTTTGACATATTTGCAAGCAGGCTAGGAATAATCAAAATTCGCTTTGTTAATTCTACTAGAGTTTAGAATATAATGATAAATTTACAAATTTATATATCTGAACATTTACTAATACTTAGGACAATTTGGTATTCAATTTATTATAAATATATTATTTTACCTTATATAAGTTAAATTTGACTTGATACATATATTTTTTATTTCTA
Source organism: Tuber calosporum (assembly GCA_003316355.1). Lineage (NCBI taxonomy): Eukaryota > Fungi > Ascomycota > Pezizomycetes > Pezizales > Tuberaceae > Tuber > Tuber calosporum. The sequence continues at coordinate 7,018 of QFET01022840.1, read as the reverse complement.
GTAGTTATCCAAGTTACACAATTGAGGCCAAATCAAAATCAAATCAAGTACTGTTTGGTGCGTCCTGATCTCAAATCATCATTTCAAGGCAGCCTGATTTAGTTTTCAATAATCTGATTTCAAAATTCCAAGCCTGATCTCAAATCAGAATCACGTGCAGCCCAAACACCTCCTTTGAGTTTTGTCTATCCGATTCTAATATATACGGAATTATATAAGTGGATTGGTTGTAACTAGGAGGTTTGCTCGATTTTGCTGAAACAAACCCATGAATGATCTGATTCAAATCTATTATAGTTCCCCTTTTCTTATATATATATAAAGGGATAAGAGTTTTTTTTCATAAATTAAAATATACTACATATTCTGGTTTGATAGTTTATAAGATTCTAATTTTGATTATACTCCCATGTAAAATTCAAGTCCTTGACCCACCTACCTTGAATTATACGACTATTCTTGCCTGGTGTCTTATATAATACTTGATTTTCTGAGCCTGTGCCAGTTAAAAATCCACTCTCAGGCCACAACAATAAATAATTTATTTATGCGCAGCTACCTAGCTAGTAATCTAGAGAATTTATACAGCTACTCAGAAAATATAATTTGTACACTAACGACCTCTATAGAACATTTTTTGTGAAGAAAACTAGGATTTTGAAAATTATACTTTTTGCCATGTAAAATAAGTTTAGCTTTCTGAGTTTTTATTGTATCAAAAATTATTGTCCAAAGTTCCCTCCTTGTTTGCACATTTTAGTTTGAAGTTGGTTGCATTAATTTTCTCCTACCCAGTTTCCAATGTGGCTGTTACATGCTACCAATATATATTGCTTATATAATACAAGCAATATGTGATGATGGAAGTATTACAACTCGAATACGTATAAACTTGTAATAAAAGTAATAGTTTTGCTCTTAGTATTGGTTAAATTATTAATTGAGTATTGACTTAACTCTGATTAGGTATTTGTCGTAGTAAATTGCATATTATTATACACATATAAGATTGACTTCATGCCTGAGTATTATGTTTCTGAAATATAGAGAATGAAAACTGAAATTCTAGAATCTTTCTAGATAACTGCAACAATGTCAGATATACTACTATCATCAAATGAGTCAGCTATTAGCTGTATCTCTCAATCAAGCAAAGAATATGAAGGAGTAAAGGATTCTGAAGTTGTGTATATCTCAGAGGATGATGAGATAGAAAGCATGGATGGTATATGTGGTCCAGTTTGAAGATTAATATTAGATATGGAAAAAGTGAATTTTATCCTAGTTGTAAAGATTTTTGCTAACGACTGTGAAGATATAGGTGGTAAAAGTGATATTTCCAATAAGGAAATGATTAAAGGTCATGATAAAAGATATGGCTCAAAATATTTGGATAAGTACATAGTCCACCTTTCAATTATGTTCAAGGCTTGTTCCTGCAAGAGAGAATGCTCTGAGCAGGCTTCTTATGAGCAATGGTTTACCTGGATAAAGACCAATTGTGCATTGGGAATCAAACAGTGTAAACTATTGGCAAGTTGTCTTCTGGCAAGTATAATGGTATTTGCAAAACTATATGGAACCAGGAAATACAATAAGAGATCATTTCTGGAGATGGAAGATTGTAAGCAAGATCCAAGCAAGTGTATGAGGTGAAACAAATATCTTGTTCCCTTTATTGGTCAAGTATGTTGTTCCTTTTTCTGCTGGTACTGGATACTAGGAAAGTATCAAATACATGCTTTATTAGGGAACTTGAAATGGGGAAAGTCATTCTGCACTCCAATTCATAAGAACACAGGACAACCTGCCAATAGATTCTTGTCTAAAGAGACAAGAGATCATATGGAAAGTTTTCTTAAACAAATCGAAAGAGATTATGGGGAGTCTGTGGTGACAAGATCCTATAAACAATATAAACAGGATGGAACTATGATTACCAGAGTGGAACTTAATAATCAAATTTTACTCCCTTGATTCTTCTCTTTACATATTCTGCATACTAAACTCAATGAGGAGAGTCTAGTACCATTAATCTCTGGCTAGCTTTCGTCGGTATTGGAAAACAAGTTCCAGATTTATGCAGCTATATATCAGAACCACTGCTAAAGATATTTGTGATTATTGTACTATACTAAAAGGAAAGCTAAAGTCTCATGAGGGGAAGAACAGATTACCTAGCAGAGTTGAAGTCGATGAGAGGGTGAATCAAACAGAATGAGAGCTTAATCAACATCGTAAGGAGTATCGTGAGTGTAGAGACTTCTATGAGATTACAATCTTTCAAGCAACCTCCTCTTGATAAGATATAGCCTGCCATTCTTTTGACTTCCAACAGCTAGTGGAAATAACAAAGCTTCCTCAAGAGCCTGGCCAATGGTACTTCTTTTCCCCATTCAAGTTGTATTCCTTTGTAATTGTAGTTAAGAATAAGCATCATAATAAGCATAACCACCTGCTATATACAGAGGCACAGCAACTAAAAGGTCCTAACCAGGTAGTTTCCCTACTTTACTATTATCTGACATCTGGTAGCCGAATCAAGCCTCATATTTATCTTTGTGCCAAAAGTTCTAGTGGTCAAATTAAGAATAAGACAATGACAACATATCTCTGCTGGTTAGTTCAGCCGGGGTGGACAGATAGTATTCAACTATGCTTTCAGGTCAAGGGTCATACCAGGAACTCTGTTAATTATGGATTTGGAACAGCTAAGTACAATGCATCTAGAAGAGATAACTGGACACCAACTGACTATAGTACAGCTGTGGCAAGCTCAACAACTAATGATACTATTGAACCAATTAACTTATTTGATGAAGGGGCAGATCAAGGTGTATTCTTTGATTGGGAAGAATCATTAAGTTTACTCTTTAAGCCTCTTAAAGGAATTCAAGCCTTTCACAACTTCCTTATTCTCAAGGAGTTTCCAGGAAGTGTACTGGCAAAAAAAAATATCATTGGTGAGTAGCAGATATTTGATCTTACTAAGCAAGGGATAACATTGGAACAGATTTGTACTATGTCACCGTAGGAGCTTCAACCTATTGGTTTGAAGCCAGAAAAGTGTTTTGATATGTGGAATAGGTACAACTCCTATGCTCCTAAGCATATTAAATCTACATGGCTTTATACAACGCCCTCTGCAGAAATCAAAAAACAAGCTTCGAGTCATAAGACAGGAAGAAGCAATCAATCAGGTAATGTCAATGTATCCCACGTTTTAATAAATGAAACTACTATAGAAGCAGAAGTGGATAAGAGCAGAGAGGATGTTGTACTGCCAGGTATTGAAGAAGTGGTTTTGACTAATTTGCCTAAGCGGAGAGGTCAGCCACCTGGATCAAAAAACCAAATGGCATGAAAAACCATGTAATTAAAGTCTTTTTAGAATTTTAAATTCATAGCCCTTGAGCATTATTATGGAACAAAATTTTACTTGTCTTTAATTAATATTGGAGGTTTTTTTGAATGTCTGGTAGTTTTTCAAAAGATGTGTTAAGATAAAAGTGACTCTATCTTCAAACATATTTGATGGGTCATTCTAGTTGCCATGCACTTTCCTACTTTCAACAAACCTAACTGACAGTAGGATTTTAATTAGCACAGGCTCATATTATTAAGGGTAGTCGATTCTAAGAGCAAGCGAATCTGACTAGGCTTAAGTCTTTCTTCGTAAATGGAGATTGTCTAGGAAGGCTCGTGGGTAAGATTTTGAGTAAAACTTATGATATTTTGAAGATCTCTTGTCCGTTGCTTGACGATGCCTAAAGCTCCAGAGTCACTTCGATATTTATATCCTGTGTGTAAGGGAATCCTACTATGTTTCTACTATTACTACTGACTTGATGTTGGTTATTACTTATTTGGGTATATACCTGAAAAGCGCTACTATTTGATTGTCCCTTCCTACTTGCGTATGACTTCCTAACTGGTTATTCTTTCCTTGTTTCACTTATCACTACCCCTCCTTGCTTTTACCCATTTGGGTATCGCTATCCTCCTACTATACCTACTGAATTTGTATAGTATTAGCAATCTCTTGTTCCTTCTTGTTTAGATTCCATTACTTGGTTTGTTAGCTCTATCCTGTCACTTTTAACCCTCTGTTTTCGGTATATAGTTACCTGGTTATCCTGCCTCTGTTAGCATGTTGTTGGACAGGATGTTTGCACTTTTGTTTAATTTTCCTAGCTACAATCTTTTGTATTTAAAGAGCCTGCAATCCCTTAAGGATTAGGACTCTGAAGCCTCACAGGACTATCATCTTTAATACTACAAGTTGAACAGTGACTTTATTAGTTCAATACCTTTTACCTTGTCTATTAAAGACATATCCATCAAAGATTCTCCCCCTATCCTTATAGTATCTTCAGAGTCCCTTTGGGATTCTCGAGATACTCAGGAGTGGGTTACACTGTGTCTGAGTGTTCGCGGACTACTTCTAACTTCTATACTTTAATATACTTCCAATGGTTTCAGTCCTTCAATCCTAAGTGTGAGAACAGTTTGACCCTGAGAATATTGTTACCCACACAGCTTATCGACACATCAAAGCTCTTTTATTTCCTTATGGTGTGAACCTTTTATCAGTCAAAGATGTCTGTAACGGATTCCTATTATGTTTCTACTATTACTACTGACTTGATGTTGGTTATTTCTTATTTGGGTTTATACCTGATAAGCGCTACTATTTGGTTGTTCCTTCCTACGTGGTTATGACTTCCTAACTGGTTATTCTTTCCTTGTTTCGCTTATCACTACCCCTCCTTGCTTCTACCCATTTGGGTATCTCTATCCTCCTGCTATACCTACTAGATTCGTATAGTAGTAGCGATCTCTTGTTCCTTCCTGTTTGGATTCCATTACTTGTTTTGTTAGCTCCATCCAGTCGCTTTTAACCCTCTGTTTTCGGAATATGGTTTGCTTGTTATGCTCCCTCTGTTAGCATGTTGTTGGACAGGATGTTTGCGCTTTTGTTTAGTTTTCCTAGCTACAATCTTTTGTATTTAAAGAGCCTGTAATCCCTTAAGGATTCGGACTCTCTAGCCTCACAGGACTATCATCTTTAATACCTCAAGTTGAATGGTCACTCTATTAGTTCCATACCGTTTATCTTGTCTATTGAAGACCTATCTATCTACGCTTCTCCCCCTATCCTAATAGTATCTTCAGGGTCCCTTTGGGATTCTCGAGATACTTGACAGTAGGTTACAATGACATTCCTTGTCCTGCCGTTTAAACTTAGGTAGTCCATCGTGGAATTTACTAATAGTTTCTAAGAACTCCAAGTGGCCAACTTGGCTGGTGACCTATCTGGATACCACTAGCTTTCCCAGTGTCTTGCAGATGGCTTTCAGGATGACTTAAGACTTACAATCAGTCGAATGCTGTATCATATTGCTATGCCTCTCCTTATCAACCTGTTCCAATAGGTCCTTAGACCAAGATAGGCATGTTTTCAGGGTCTGAGTGGGTTCTCATGTGTCTCCAGGAGCCCATTCATTATATTCTCATTTTTGCACAGAGTGTCCTGTCACCTTCAGTCCATTCCAGCGAAGGCTGTATAGAATGGGCTATAACTCTGCAGACACGGGTCCTATGCACTTTATTACAGTTGCATTGAGTCGTCCGAGTCTCCCTCTTCATATTCCCTGGGGCCAGCATCCAGTCGGACAGATGGCAACGACGTATATGGTGTTACAAGAGGGGTGCCAACCTTCGTTTTTTTAGTGCAAAGACACTTTTTAACCATAGGCGCCGCAGGTGATATGTGGGCCTAACAAGGGGGTTGTAGGGGTATGAGTATTATCTGAGCCCAAAATTCGTCTGAATTCAGTGCTGGATTTCAGTACCTTGTACCCATATGCCTAACACATATAATCTTTATTTTTATAGCATGTATTTAGCCCAGAAAATTGGACATAAATTTAGATTATGAGTATTATATTTATACTTAGCATTATCTTGAATATGGTTGCTGTTATGCAAAAATTTGCCCACCACCTCAAACCTTGCTTTGTGTTATTCCTTTTTCCAGTTTGCATAGCAGTTAAAATTGATTACAGAAATTCTTGTTCATAGATGTTGTTACAGTTTATATAGATTTAAGTAAAAGTACAAAAAACCTTTATAATAATTATTTCCAATCCTTGGATTAGTTCTAAAATATTTTTTAAGTGGCCAGAAATGGTAGTTTTCTATCTATGCAAAAAAATGAAAATGGTAAAAATTGTATAATTTGCATTTAAAACTCTCATATATACTTCAATTTTCTATTGAAATATTTTTTGAGACCATTTTATGATACTCTACATGCTTAAGAAGTATTCCATGTATTGCAATATTTTCATTGAATTTTTGGGATTGTACACTTCATACTTATTCACACTTCTATTAACCTATACTTTCTTTAAGAAAGTTAGTAAGTAGTTTAGGTTTCTGATACCATAGTTGCTCATAGGTATTATATATATATACAGATGCAAGGATGCTAGTAGTATTATTATACTAGGGCAGAGCATTTTACTAATTACCCTTTTTATACTCAATATATTCACCTTGACTACTCACCCTCATAGTATAATGCCTAGATACAACTTCAGAAATTTGATGGTGTAGTGCTAAGCATTTTGATAACATAGGGAACATTATAGAATTTTTAAAAAATCCTAAAAGCGTGGAGAAAATATCATTCTAGATTAAGATATTGATTGCCATGTACCTCTTTGCACGGAGAGGTATTATTATGGGTAACTTTCTTACCAAGGGACACAATTGTGAACAATGAATGCATCTTTGATTCCTTGCACTACCACTTCTCCAAGTTCAAATACATAATGATAGAGAGATTAGAAGTGTCTTTCACACATGTAGTATCGGAGGTTATCACTTTGAAAATGTCTATTTTCACTTAAATTTAGTGTAAACCGGGATCTCGAGCTAAGGATTTTTTTGTATTTTTTTTTGTTAAATCCTAGAATTTATTTGCTTAAATAGGTGCAAACCTCTGCTATAA
>QFET01022785.1:0-18830 GCA_003316355.1 Tuber calosporum | reverse complement strand
GTGGGCGAAATGGGGGGTGGAAGAGGGGAAGGGGAATTAAAACAGGAATTACCATTTTGAGTGACAGGTGATAAAACCGGGGACGGATTTCTACCGGTTCAGTTGGTGATGAAGGTTAGAAAAGGGTGGTACGATTATAGGTCCTTGGGTGTTGTGAGTTCAATGGGAAGTTGGTTGTGGATAGAGAGGAGACGGTGGTGAATGAGAGATCGTCGAGTAGAGTGTTGCTTTTCCGTGAGAGAGCAAGCATGGTGGTGGTGGTGCCGTCTGGTGTAAGCCCGATGTGGCGCATTGGCATAGTTGAACACAAGGGCAGGGGGAAACAACGCTATTGTATAGAACCTGCATAAGGGGGATTTGGCAATCAAGAATAAAGGATTGCTATCTTTGTGACGAGCTTGTTTACTGTGACAATAACCAGATTGGAAAAGGTGCGATAAAAATTTGTTAGCTAGTGAGGCTTGTTAGCATCTTAACACATATGTCTACTATCCCGACTTGTTTACCTCCTTAGAAAAAAGAAAAAAAAGAAAAATTCTATCTTTCCACTAAGATAACATACACATGCAAAGGTTGTGGCTCCCCAGCCACAACCCAAGTTAGCTTGCATGCTCGCAACGTTGGGCACTCCAGAGGAGTGCCTGACACCTCAATAATAATTTACACCTCAATAATAAATTATACAAAAAAACCTTTTTATTCAATAATAAACCAATTGTAAACTGGTTTGTAGTATATATACAATAGAGAATTGAAATTGGACAACTTGTTACTATTGTAAGCATGTAGAAGTTCTGATATTATCCAAGCAATTTAAATATTGGCAGAGAGCCATCTCTAGTGCCTCTTCTAGTTTGCAATTTGTTGCCCTACTAGCTGTTTTACACAGTCTGCTATTCCAGTAAGCACAGGGATGCTGAACAGGATGGTTGAATTGGTGAGTAGAGGCTGAGTAGTGTAGACCTTCTGCTTTATGACTTGTTTAAACCTTACTTGCATGCTGGATTTGACTTTCGATTACATCATAAGGTTTTTTCTATTTTTCTGTATCTGGTGGCAGCATTTTTTACAACAGGAATAGGATAGGAGTATAACTTTGATAGATCACTAGTGTAGGTTTCTATAATGTTGGAAAAATACACAAGGTATAATAAATTTGATTGTAGATCTTATAGTAGATACAAAAATGAGTCTAGCTTATTATTGAAATTACAATAGCTGGATTTTGCATTATTCCAAGTTCTACAATAGTGGATGCATTCAACCAGGCATAATGAATAGGCAATATGGATCAAAGTATGATTTAGGTAAGGTTAACGATTGATGAAAGTAATTTAGCATGAGGTTTAATAGTAAATACAGACAGTTCTATTGAGATAGCTAATTTCAAAGGATTTACCATACAGTACAAGATTATAGGGAATTTATTGTTAAGCAGTCAGGCACTCCTCTGGAGTGACTAAGGTTGCGAGCATGCAAGCAAACTTGGGTTGTGGCTGGAGAGTCACAACTTTGACTCAAGTAATTGTTTATCAGGTGCAACCTCTAGCTACACGTGCCAAGGTTATGGCTCCCCAGCCACAAACTAGGTTTTCTCTCATGCTCGCAATCTTGTGCACTGCACATGAGTGCACCACAGCTCAACAATAATTTACAGATCAATAATAAATTATACTAAAAACCCTTTTTTCCAAAATAAACCAATTCCAGACTAGGTGTAGTACATATAGAATAGAAAATCAAAATTGGATAACTTTTTACTCTCTGTAAGCATGTAGAAGATATGATATTATCCAAGCGATTGAGATATTGGCAGACAGCCATCTCTTGTACCTCTGGTTGTTTGCAATTTGCTGCAGTGAGAGCTGTTTTACACTATATGCAATTCCAGCAAGTACACAGATGCTGTGCAGGAAGGTTGAATTGCTAAGTAGAAGCTGTGTGGTTTGGACCTTCTTCTTCATGACTTGTTTTAACCTCATATGCATACTGAATTTGACTTTCGAACGTATTATAAGGTTCTTTCTATTTTTCAGTATTTGGTAGTGGAATTTTACACAACAGGAATAGGATAGGAGTATGACTTTGTTAGATCACTGTTGTAGTTTTCTATAATGTTGAAAAAAGTATACAATTTAATATAAATTTGATTGTAGTTCTTATAGTAGAAGAAACAATGGGTCTAGTTCATTATTGAAAGTACAATAGCTGGATTTTTTATCATTCCATATTCTACAATGGTGGATGCATTCAATCAGGCATAATCAATAGGCAATATTGATTAAATTATGATTTGTGTCAGGTTAATGATTGTTGAAAGCAATTTAGCATGAGGTTTAATAGTAAATACATGAAGTACTCTTCAGATAACTAATTTCTGAGAATTTACCAAACAGGACAAATTTAGAGGTAATTCATTGTTAAGCAGAAAATTATTGTTAAGTTGTAGGGCACTTAACTGGAGTGTCCAAGGTTGTGATCATGCAAGCAAACTGTAGTTGTGGCTGGGAGTGACAACCATGGAACAAGTATTGCTTAGAGTGCATTTGGTGGCAATGCCGAACCATTATAATGCCCCCTGTTAGAGTTTCTTGAGGGAAATCTTCATTTTGTGCTAACAGGTCATTTCTGGTTGACAAAAACAACCCACACTCAAGCTATCATAATAAGGTCAAAATGAAGATATCTGAAAAATAGGAAAAACCTATTTTTCAGAAACTTGTAAAATCAAAGAACCCTAACCCATTGATGTTTTACTAGTTGTGTAAGCATAATCTCAATTATAATAGAGTAAAATTAAATAGGTGAAAGAAGTACAACTATCACAGCAATGAATACTGATGAGATTATATTAGATCCACCATTCCTATGCAGTATAGGCCAACTAGTCAGTATATACACAAGGCAGCAATTCAAGAAAGGAGGAATGTTGAACATTTGCCCTTATTGGAAAGCTCTACGTGTGGGAGTTACTTATGTGCAATGACCTGCAGATTCATAATGTCCTACAAATGCCAAAATGTACATTACAATATTTCAGACATTTGTTAGTCATGAGTGGAGGCTTAAGAAAAGCAAGAAAGATGTTAACGGAACAGCAACTTGCCAGGTTTCTTGCAATTGTTGGCCATCAAATACATATTGAGAGGTAGAAGAATAACACAAGATCACTGGTTTTACCGCCACAAAGTAAGTGGTTTTCTACTATTAACAATATTAAGTTGTATTATTGTACATAGAATGAAAATTAATAAATAATAAATAGAGTATTCAATACAATTTTGGAAGGCCTAGTCAAATTATCAAAAGAAAATATTGTTCCCCTAATTTCAACGAACATTTACTATGAGTTATGGAAATACAAAAAAGGACTCTTGTACCACTATTTTAAAGATGCAATCAGGGCAGCTGATGGGACTAATATACTGGCTCGAGTAGCCATCAAAGATATTTCATGGTTTAGAGGTCGAAAAGGTAATAGTAGTCAAAAGGTCCAGCTATTTGCACATTTGGACTTGATTACTTGTATGTATTGCCTGTACATGAGGGTTCAGGACATGATGGACAGGTGCTATACTGAGCTTTCCAGAATGGATTGCAAGCACCAGAAGGGGAATACTTCCTAATAGAAATTGGTTATGCATTGCAAAAAGGATTTCTAATACCCTATTGTAGAGTCCATTACCATTTAGGAGAACAAGCTATCTCTCAGCTTCGGTATCTACCAAAACCTTTTTTCTTCTTTTATTATTTTAGTTTTCCTATGTACATGTTTATATTCAATTAATATAGTAAAGCTAATTGTAAACAAAGTATATCAATAAATGAATAGACCAAGATATAAGGAAGAGTTATTCAACTTACGACATGCTCAAGCTTGAAACTGTAGCAAGTAGACATTTAGAATCTTGAAAGAAGATTTCCTATCATCACCTCTGCAAATGAGTCCCTCTACAAATCTCAGGTAAGATTGGTTATAGCCCTTGCCTCTGTATATAACTTTATTTATACAACAATTATCAAGAGGAATGTCGGGAATGGGAATATCCAAAGGAAGAAAATGGTAGAAGACCAGGTAGGAGATTAGAAGAAATTGAGGATGTTGTAAGTGAGTTTGTACAAGATGATAGTGGTATGAAACAGTTTCGTGGTATATTGGCAGAGGAAATGTAGTCAGCTTATTCCAACTATCAAAATTCTTAAATTTAAAATTTAAAGGTAAAAAATAATTGAAAATAAGTAGATAGATTTTTATTATGACTTTTTACCATTCCCAAGGCCTTAGGATATTTGCATAATATTATGATAAACAAACAACTAATATCATAAACTAACAAAAAAAGAAGTAAAGAAGAAGAAGAAGAATACAATAGAAAACTTATAAATTTTTAATAGCATCCAATAACTACTGATCACACGCTTTACCAGGCTCTCAAGTAATAAAAATTGTAACTTTATTCTGATTTGCCATCTCAACAAATCCCTTGACCATTTACTCTATTGTCAAGGTTGACTGATAGTCACTTTGTAGTACTTCAACAGCCAATTGCAATTTGGAATATGGAACTTTCTCTGCTATAGATCCAAGGCAGTCAAGTCCCTGGGGACTGGCTTATCCTGCTATCTTCCGCTCTGCCTTAACCTTCTTTAATACTTCCAAACCTTCCTCACGCTTACCATCTTCCTCAGTATCAATACTTGCTTGTGCATCCCTTCTTTTCCTCTTCATATGACCACTTAATCTTTTTCCTGTTCCCTCCACTGCTCCTACCTTACTCATATATTCTTCTCTCCTCTCCATTCCATCCAACCTCTGACTTCCCTCTTCTTCAACCTCTCCCGTATTCATTTAGTTCTCTCCTTTCACATTGTCTCCTCCTATGTACATCTCTCTTGTTTTACTATATCTATCTGTGTCTCACTGTTACGGGGTAGCCAATTTGGTACTGTTGAATTGACTAGGCCGTGCTCGTATCGAGAAAATCGGAAAACTGTCAGGAGAGCTCGGTAAAAAGTAAGGTTAAAGATAAAAGGGTTCTTGAAGGCTTTATAACTTGTTAACTTGATATATTGTTAAGGTCTCTTCTCCGTTGCTTGATGATCCCTTAACTACCGGGGACTGCTAACTATTTATACACTTTTCCCAGTACTTATGTTGGCCATATCAAAGAAGTATCCTTGGAAACTTCGGTCATTGTCTAAACAGTGCGAACACTGTTTGATTCTGAAGATGTATGACCCCACTCCAGCAAATGATCCCCTGGACTATCTATTTCTCCGAGGGTGTCAAGCACTCCAACAGTAGATAGCCTTCAATCTCTTGGCTAAATGAACTAAGTTCAAATTGATGCCGCCCATTTGCGAACATCATACGGAATACCAGGTGATCAGTCTGGATGGCCGTCTTTCCTGCATATATGCACTCATCTGCAGATGCATTCGGATTATCAAGAATGCAGAATAAGTAATAGATCTACTGGGATAAATTATTCTGTCATCTTTCACCAAGGCTGAGTAGTTCTGGATACGATCCTACTTCTTGCTAGTGTGGGTTGTAGTCAATATAGTCACCTACCGGCGCTATATACTATCACATCTTTAGACTCGAAAGTCTAGTACCATATCCAATATGTGTAACATCAGCTCCCCGTTCCTAAGCTTCGTCTTGAAGTAATTCTTCCTTTTAGTACTCCTTCCAGTAGGATTAAAACTCTTTCTGCGATAACTTGGCCACAGCAGGAAAAACCTTTCCATAGATACTACCTAGCCCAACTTTGGCATTGCCAGATTTTCCCTGTGAAAATCTTCTACAAATTCTTGAGCATGCTCTAAGTGCTCTGGTGGTTCCCAGGTGTTCTCATCTTCAGAACATCCTTTCCACTTGACAAAATATAGAAGTTATTGGATCGTCCTCTGAATCTTCGCTCATTAGAGATTATTTCACATTTGATGATGTTTTCCACTTCCTATTCAAAGTCACCTTCAACCTCTTCTGGTGTCAGGGGTGGTTGTTCTCGGCCAGCTCGAACTGATTTTCGGTATGGCTCGAGTAGCGATACATGGAATACCGGATGGATTTTCCATCGCTCTGATATTTCCAATTTGTAGGCAAGGTTTCCTCTTTACTCTAGGATTTTGAACCGGCCATATAATTTTGGCGCTATCTTCTTGGATGCTCGCTTGATGCAGATATTCCTTGCGTTTTGCATAACCAAGTCGCCAATTTTGAAGTCTGGTTGACTGCAAGCGTTGCGGTGATAGTACTTGTTAATCCCTTCACGAGTCTTCTCATGAGATTCCTTTGCCTATTCATGTATCGCTTTCATCCACTGAGCATACATAGTTACTCCAGGATTCTGTGCTTCTCCCTCCTTCATCCATTCTGTTTGAGGATGGTAACCATAATTTGCGAAGAAAGGGGTTATTTCATGTGCGCTAGTTACCGAGTTGTTATATGCATACTCGGCTAATGACAGTAGATGGTACCAGTCATCCTGATTGTAGTAGACAAATATTCGAAAGTAGCCTCCCAGCACTTGGTTGACTCTTTCCGTTTGACTATTAGTTTGAGGATGGTAAGCTGTAGACATGTTTCTTTTGATGCTTAATGTCTTGTACAATGATTCCCAATATTCTCCTTCAAACTTTGCGTCCTTGTCGGAAATGATTTCTGTTGGTAACCCATGAAGTTTCCAAACTTTTTTGATGAATGCTTCTGCAACGTCCTTTGCGGTGGTGTTTTCTTCTAAGCCAATAAAGTGTGCCATTTTGGTGAACTGGTCGACTACAACCATGATCTGGCTGTATCCTGCTGATTTGGGAAGATGTGTGAGAAAATCAACCAAGCTAGATGCCCAAGCAGAAAATGGGACCTGTAGTGGTTGTAACAGCCCAAAGCGTGCATATTTTGGTGCCTTAGCCTTTTGGCACTCAGTACAGGATCGTACATAGTCGTTTATCCAGTTCGCGATTCCTTTCTAGTAAAAGTCTCGAGTGATAATTTCTAGAGTATTTTCTTGACCGAAATGCCCTGCGAGCTTAGAGTCGTGACAGCTTTGTGCAATATCTGTCTGCAGGTATTTGTTTTGAGGAACATATAGGTGTTCTTTATAGTAGAGCATTTCATCTGTTAGGGTCTATTGTTTTGGCATTTCTTTGGCATGATCCCGTAAACTTTCCAGATCCTTCTTTCGGTCTAGCCTATCTGGATCCTCGTTTGCCATTTCTCTTACCTGTTCCAAGAATTTTAAATCAAATTTCTTTTCTTTGCACTTTGCAATTATTGCATTAGATATTAGTGTTTGTCCTCTAGTGCATAATGGGTGTGAGGTAATGTCCATTGAGTCCAAATATTCGTGCTTTCCACCAGAATATAGGAAACATAATTGTATTTGGTTTTCTTCCAACCGTATATCTGAACTTCCAAACCCTTGGCTTGCTGGTTCAGTTTCATCTAACTCCATAACCTCATGAAGTTCACTCTAATCAACCTTTTCCACAATCATCAGGGCTATCCGGTCTCCTGTGTGTACCTGAAAAGGATTGTCAGTAGTGTTGACTAGGAGGATCTTAACCTCACCTCTATAGTCCATATCCACTATTCCGGCTCCAATGCAAATACCATGCTTGACTGCTAATCCACTACGTGGTGCAATACGTGCATATGTTCTGATTGGTAATCTGATAGCCAATCCTGTCCCAATGAGTACTTGCCCATTCGCAGGAACTATGTTGTTTTCAGTACTGTATAGGTCATGACCGGCGGCAAGCTTAGAACCTAGAGTCGGGATTCTTGCTTCTTGTTGAAGTCTTTTAATCCTTATTTTATTATTCCGTTCCTCTTGAGGTAACCGTTGACTGAGATGTTCGGAGTTTTCTGTACTCCATATAACTGAGACAACTAAGTTTCATTTATTCTGGAGTTTTTCAAAGTGATGAGACTGAAGTATAGCCTGCTTGGCATGCTCAGCTCCCTCCTCTAGGCGGTACTCTGGCCGCCTGCTTAAAGCATCGGGTTTGCCCCGCTTGGTTCCAGTTCCATAAATGATTTTAAAGTTAAAATAAGTGAGCTTCTGAGCCCAGTGGATTTGTCTTGCCGACTAGGCCTTTGTTGTGAGAAAATATTGTAGGTTTTGATGATCGGTGTATATGGTGAAAGGTTCATCAGTCCCAGCAAGATAGTGTCCCCATTCTTCCAATGCAACTAATATTGCCAACAATTCCTTGTCATGAATGTCATAATTGCGTTCAGCAGGTGTCAACTTTCGAGAATGGAAAGCAACCGGATGTAGTTTTTTGTGGTAATATTGAGAATGGACACATCCAAGGGCATAATCGCTAGCATCCGTTTCCACTACCGTTTCCCTGTCCAGATGGAAATGATACAATATCGGAGCTGTGATTAACCTACGTTTGAGCTCCTCAAACGCCTACTGCTGCTTTTCACCCCAAGAAATATCCTTCGGGTTACCTTTAACCAAATCAGTATTTGACGCACATTATCCAGAGAAATTCTTTATGAACCACTGGTAGAAGTTGGCGAAGCCCTTAAATATTTGAATTTCTTTTACCGAGGTGGGTGGTTTCCAGGCCTTGATTGATTCCACCTTTCGTTCACTCATAGTAACTCCATCAATAGCCACAATATACCCCAGGAACTCTACTAATGTGAGATGGAAGGTGCTTTTCGTAAGCGAGATGGCCATTCTGTCTTCACGTAGTCTTTCTAAGACTTTTCTAATCAATATGACATGATCCTTCTCAGATTTAGAGTATGCAAGTATATCATCAATCTATACTAGAACTCCTTCATTGAGGAAGTCTTTCAGGATCATAGTCATTATTGATTCGAAGGTGGCTGGTGCATTTACCTGACCAAACGGCATGACATTATATTAATATAAGCCATATCGTGTTCGAAAAGCGGTTTTCCAGTCATCACCCTTTCTTATTCGGATCAGGTGGTAACCGTCCTTCAGTTCTAATTTGGAAACAATAGTTGCTCCTTCCACACGGTGATGTAGTTCTGTCATAAGGGGTAGTGGATACTTGTTGTAGATAGTGACATTGTTTAGTCCTCGGTAGTCAACTACTAACATAAGACTTTCATCAGGTTTTGGCACAAAAAGTATTGGTACTCTGGCTGGTGATTTGCAGGGGAAATTTTCCTTGTTTTAACATATCATCTAGATATGTTCGCAGTGCTTTTAACTGCTTTGCTGAGAGGGGATAAATTGGTCCCCAAGGTGGTTGGGAATCTGGTTTGAGATCAATAGCATGATTTAAGGTCTGATGAGCAGGTAGTTTCGCTGCTGTTGATGGGCGGAAAAGGTCTTTGTAGTATGGTATTACACGGGTAGTGTATCAAGGATTATATCTTCCTCATTATCTACTCTTGCAATTCTTCCAATAACCACTGCCTCTGGATCTTCCAATACCTGCTCATCCCACTCGATTGATATTCCTTCATCCTCCGGTAAGAGGTGAAATTGACATCCAGGAGCCTCAAACCTCCAGCTTCCTGGGTCTTGAATTTCTGTTATAGATGTTCATTATTCCACCACCCAAATGGAATTATTATTCCATGATTTCCTGTTGGTTCGATCTCACACACAATCTTTAATAAGTCTTTATTTTTACCAATTTCCAGGTAAAGGGGAAGGGTGAAATCCCTTCCGGTAGATAATTCGTTTCCATTAAACCCCAAACAGGGTATCCGATCCTCACGAGACTTGTAAGGAATATTCAATTCCTTGATTAAATTTTCATGTATAACAAAGATATTGGCTCCAGAGTCTGATAAAACTCGTATGCGATATCATTTCCCATACACAAAGATATGTGCAGTTCCTTCAGGACATAGGTGGCGTTTTGGTTCTTCGTGTTTGAGCGACTGCCGCTTAGGTGACGTTGTTATCTCCGTTCGTCCTCGCTTAGAAGACATTATGGTTGTATAGCTTGGGTGTTCGTGACAACGCCAGCATTGTTTCGACCATAGAGGTCTCCTCAGACGAACTAAACAAATAGTTAATATTTAAGAATCTGGGCAGCCCACTACCAGTGGTCTTTACCCCCTGCTGAGTGGCTCCCAAAAAATTAAAACCCTTGTCAATAGGGGAGAGACCAGTAGAACGCCATAAAAATGCAATAAAAAATTAAACTTCTCTGCCATTCCTGTAGGATAATACTCTAAAGGAGTAATAATTTTAGAAAATAAATTACATTTCCAAAAAGAGCAGAAAATTCCGAAAATAGTGAAAATTTCCGAATTTGGAATATCTCGTACCAATGTGGTATTATTTGGTGTTAGGTTGACGTGGTTGTTGTTACAACACATCCCTGTTAGGCGAGCCCATTTCATGAGGTTTCCCAGAAGACTTTACAGCTGTTCAGCTATGGTATAGTGGTAAAATGAGCCTGGCCTGTTCATTTTGTCCACAGGGTCCTGTGTTCAATCCACCCTTCTGGCAGATAAAACAATGGTAATTTGTACCAGAGGCAACTAGGGCTAGAGCGTACAGGGGGGTCACCCCTGCTACTGCCCAGCATTTCCCGAGTCTCTAAAAACGGGAACCACATCCAAGTGCATAAAAAGGAGATCCCTATTCCGAAGATGTAAAAAGCAGGAAAACCTAAAATTAGAACCAATCTGAGGGAAAATAAAAAATAACCGATATCTCCATGACGGGGGAGGTCTCATCCTCTGGTCCCCTGAATCCAAGCAGTTGAAGCACGCTACGGAACCTCATCGAGGTTCCTGGGAACGACGGTTCCCAATATGCAAACATGGACCTGCATGCCAATTTTTTTGTATAATTTTTGAATTCCTTTTTATCATCGGTAACCTCATTGGTGTAATCTTCAGCACCCTAGACTTGAGGGTTCCCAGGTTCAATTCCGGTCGCTATTGCTAGTGCCCGGAATACCCAATCGCCGTTACTGTTGGTACCATTAGGATATTTCTGTGTCTGATAATTCCCATAACCGAGGTGCTGGTTTGCTCTATATCTGATTCACCTTTCGCTGTGATGTTCTTATAGTGAGAGCAGCGGTCTGTGGTTTGCGGGAAAATTTCGGTCGGTTCTTCGTTAGTTGCTTAGAGAAAGCTTTTGCTACCACTATGTCTATTTGACATTTTCGCCATGTGTGGTTGTTGAGGCCGCAGAGAGTGCAAGCCTTTTCTGCCTTTCGCTTATCCACAACATCTTGTGGGATTCCATCATGAGCATTCTACCAGTCCGTATGCTAATCCTTATTATTAAATCGTCCTTTCTTTTCTGATGGGTTTCCTTTACCGACTTCCATCATGTAGGATTGTTTTTTTGTTTCTGGTCAGTGTATCCGTGTTTGGTGTTGAATCCTTTTGCTGTATCATCGCGGTTTCGCTTGGATGCTCCACTGTTTGAGGGCTTACCTTTGGATAGTTTCCACCGTTCCAGAAATTCCTCCTCTTGACTGCCATCTACCCATATGGTTTCCATCTATTCCGCATCGGAGGAAAACTTTAGATGGGATAACTGGCAAAGAATTTCTTAAGTAAGTTTGCTTTCCACCTGTACCCTCCAACTAATTCCTGTGAGACCCGCCTTGATGTTGAGATTTTGGAGAAGTAGAAGTTAGGTGTCGATTTTTCCCTTATAGGCTACATTAGTCATTTCATCTGGGACTCGTCATTCTTCCACAATGCCGATATATCGCTTGGTAATTTCTTGTCGAAAGCGTTCCCATGTGGAACAGTCTGGGTCCAGGCTATATCCACCTAATCCACCAATTACCTTCCGGTATTTCTCCAAGAATGATACCACTTTGTTCCCCATTATTTTCCCCAAGGCAAAAACTATTTGGTATGCATGATTTTCCCACTGTGTAGGTTTGCGATCGAACTAGTCTTCATAGGCTGCAACCAGTTACGAATATCTTGGTTGTTATTTCCTTCGAAGATGTAAGGTGGTTCCACTATTAGCTTTGCTGGTCGGGAGAGTCAACTGATACGTTCTAAGAAAGCCATAGTTAACCTGTCCTCGGGTACATCATTTCTGGGAATAGAGGGTAAACGGGGAGCGTTTTCCGGCCTGCCGCCCTCTCTACCCTGTCCAACCTCTCCATCACTATTGGACCTATCATCATCTGGGTCAGGGTCATCACCAAGGCTACCTGGTGGTGGTGGCGGTGGTAGGTTATTTCCTCCTTGGTCAACTACTTTTTCTTTATCCTTCCTTGGAGTTGATGCTGATTCCTTGGTAGGAATAGTACCTGCTATTGGTACCATTGTTGGTCCTCAGTTAGACGGTCCTGGATCACCATGACTAGGTCCATGCTGTGTTGGTGCAGGTGTGTTTTCCACTAATCGAAGTACCAGAGCATCTAGGTAGGCCTTCATACCCGCACTCTGTTCTCGTTGCTGTTGAGCAGTAATTTCTTGTTGCTCATTCATCCTTCTGGTCCATTCTTGTTCAAGTTAGTTCAACTTAGTATTGGGTTTTATTAGTGCCTTTTCCAGGATTCGGTCCCTTGTATATGAGACCTGGGCCCATTGCTCCTGTTGAGCCTGTTGGCGTCGGAACTCTTCCTGAACCTGGGCACGTAACCTTTGCTGCTCCCGTTAGGTGTCGCAACTCAAATGTTCCAATGCATGGCGACCTTCCTGTATCTCAGCATCATTGATAACTTCACCTCTGGCCATACGGCTCTGCACCAATTCTAGCATTGTAAACCCCTGCCTGGCCTCCTGTGATAGTACTGAGATCGCAGTGTGATTCTTATCAGCACTTTCTTTCAAGGATCGGTTCAGGTGGCGTGATGCATATACAACATATTGCAGGAAGTTATCTTGCGTATTGACAGGCTTCTTGGTTAGCTCGGCACGTTTCTGAACTCTTGATGGTGGATGACCCAAATGACTAATGGGAGAGCTGGTCTGGCTTCGGGATGGGATTAAGGATGCCGAAGGGGTAGATTCCGTATCATCCTCTTCGATCATCCTGTCATTTCCCAAAGGACTAGGAATAGGTGTGTCATCACATGCCATAGCCATGGTAGCTCGCTTCGACACTCAATTAATTTCTCTTTGAGAAAATATAAAATAACCAATAGTCTGGCTTATAGGTAAAAGGTACTAACTGGAAGAGAGATTCGCTTGAATAGCGGGTTGTCTGTAAGGTCAGCAACAAGTATCTCTTTAAAAGGGGATATGGTCGATTATTGTTTGCGCTTTTTAAAAGCAGTTATCCGCTGTCTATCTTGACGATAGATATGTTCAGTACATTTTTGTTATATGCGAGCAAGTTATCGCAGTGCTACTGCTCGGAGGTCAAGTGCGTAGTCTTTGCAGCAGATAGGAAAAACGTTATCAAAGTTGAGAGGTCGGCAGTGCCCACCATCTTGGTACTGATGAAAACTTTGCGCGTCAAAGTATTCTCTGGGCATGAGAAAATGTAGAGTTGCTTTAGTAACAGGAGATTAATAATATAGTGTGACAGGGTAGCCAATTTGGTAGTGTTGAATTGACTAGGCCGTGCTCGTATTGAGAAAATTGGAGAACTGTTAGGAAAGCTCGGTAAATAGTAAGGTTAAAGATAAAAGGGTTCTCGAAGTATTTATACCTTGTTAACTTGATATATTGTTAAGGTCTCTTCTCCGTTGCTTGATGATCCCTTAATTACAAAGTTTTTTTTTTTTTTTTCTTCGGATTATCTCATATATTTTTTTCAGTTAACTTACAGGAACCTGCATGGAGCGCTAACTATGGCATAAATGAAATGTTATTTACAAAAATGCAAAACAAAGGAAATAACCGCATAGGTTCTCACAGAGTGATGACCATACCGTCACCGCGCCCAACATTGGCGACTAATTCAAAAAGTATAGAATGAAATGATATCAAAAGAAATCATAACGGAATGGAAAGATATAGCAGGAAAGTCAAACCACTCAGTCTTGGTCATAGTCGGAGGAGGAGGAGGCAGCGGTAGAAAAGACTGCAGGCATGGTGGGTGGGAAGTTCGTGCGAGTAGCCTGGATGTATGAGGCAAGACCAAGGATCATCTCCAGGTCGTCCCAAAGTGGAGATCCATAGTCCATGGAAGACAGCTTCGGAAGGTAAAGCTGGCATTCTCGAGACTTAGAGGGGCAGGGGAGAATTACGTACTCAAAGGTTTCATCCTCTGAGTCGCAGGACGGGGAGGAGTGAGAGCGATCGGCATCGTTCCATGAGGCTTGTGCGGCGAGAGAGCTCTCTACAGCACGCATTTGGTGAATACAGCCAGCTGTAAAGCAGTCGAGGCCAATGAAGGCATGTGGGCATAGGGACGGCTTGTACTGGTAGTAGGGAGGGGGTGGGGACAGGAGTGTCCAGTCTGTGAGGAGGTCCATTCTGCACTCCTCCTTCATTAATTTGTAGGAGAAAGCACCTGGGACCAGAGGAGGGGAGGCAAAGACAGTGCCCGGTAGGAGGTGGGAGTTTATCGGTGGGAGTTTGAAACCGCCCAGTGCCACCTTGATCAAGAGGTAGCACATCCCATCGATTGGGAGGTGAGAGCGGATAGCGGGTATGGGCCTTGGTTGGTTCCAGCAGAGGGGGATGTAATTGGCCCTAAGGCCCCGAAGGAGGTGGCGGGAGGAGTCCCCTGCCCTAAAGTTGGAGAAGGATGGAAATGATAGAGGCAGCCGGGCTGCGGCTGGGTTGATCTCAGGAGGGGAGCAGGCCAGCCGGAGTGCAGCCATCCTGCGGCGATGGGGGAGGAGCGAGTTGAGATGGGGGAGGCAAGCCTCACAGGGAAGGATGGATACAGCAGTCGATGAGAAGCAGTTGGTGACCCACCGTTGTACTTTGCTCTAAAAGACCTCCATCTTCCCCATCATCGCAGCATTAGGGATGAGGAGGCCAGCTGTGTAGGTGAGGATTGGTAGCAGCGGGCTAATAGCCAGCTTGCGGTTCAGGTTGGGGACTATGCCTATGCCAGGAGGAGAGAGTTGCCTGATGAGGCCGAACGCCCCTTGACCGAGGGCTAGCCTCTTGAGGAAATGGGAGGAGGTATCCATCGAGGGTAAGAACCAGTATCCTAGCCATCGGACTATAGAAGAAGGGTGGAAAAGGCTCCCATTTGGAGGGACAGGAGCCAGTGAGGGGGGAGAGCGATCCCTTAGAGTTCGCCAGTGGATGAGTTCGGTTTTGGGAACGGAGAAGGAGACTCCAAGTGGGGTGGCCTTTCTGCAGAGGCGGGTGTAGTAGTGTTGAAGGAGCTGTGTGTTCCTCCGGTATGACCCAGACCCAAAAGTGACAGTAAAATCATCAACATATGAAAACATAATCCCCTATGGGATAGACCAGTGCAGGAAGTGTACATAAATTAAAAATAACAGAAGAGAGATAGGGGAACCCTGGGGGGCACCCACTTGAACAAGCAGGAAAATATTAGGGGAGCCCTGAAAAATCAGGCGGCATTTGCAGTCGGTCAAAAAGGAACGAACCCAAGAAACCATATAAGGAGATACGCCTTTGGCGCGAAGTAGGGAAAATAAACAAGTAGAGGAAATATTATCAAAGCCTCCCTTTATGTCAAGGAAGAGGGTAGAGGTCTTGAGGCCTGCACATTGCAGTAGGCGGACTTCGTGTATGAGGGCAGCACATGCGTCAAAGGTGCTGAGGCCAGGAAGCGAGCCGCACTGGTTAGGGTGGATGAGGCCGACGGTGCGGGCCATTAGCAAAAGGCAGGTTGCCAGTATCCTTTCCAGAATCTTGGAGATAGTTTCTAAAAAGACAATGACTCGAAAGGAGGAGGGGGAGTTGTAATCAGATTTGCCGGGCTTGGAGGGGACAATGCCATTGGCTCCTTTAAGGGTGGGCGGGTGGAAGCCATAGCTCAGCAGGGGACCTAGAAGGGAGGTGAGGAAAGTGGAGTTGATATTGTGGATCCTTTTCCATATACCATATGGGATCAGGTCGGGCCGAGGGGCTGAGGTGTTAGAGGATTTGCGAAGGGCAAGGGAGACTTCCTGTTTCTGAAGTGGCAGGAAGTCCGCGAACGGTCACAGGATGGATGGCGTGGGTTGGGGATCTTTAGGGGGAAAGAAATGGTGCAGGAGGGAGGTATTGACTTCGACCGGTGTCGTGGCATCGGGGAAAGAGGGGAACCTGTCAGGGGGGCGCCAGTTAGCGATCCTGAGGGCAGCCCACACCGATATGGAGTCCAAGGAGGAAAGGAACGAGTTCCATTGTGATGTCTTTGCCTTTTTAATGGACTTGAAATATGCAAGGCGGCAGGCACGGGCACTGTCGAAGAGGGTGGTAGAGGGGGACATGTGTGATATTCTTGCCTCTCTGTTGAAAGCTTGGCGCAGCTGCGATAGCTAAGCTGTCCACCATGGCTTTGACATGAAGCAGGGACGTTTGTTTGGTGTTTGCTGGGCTAGGAGGGAGGTGATGGTGCGCAGGTGGCAGTCGAACCAAGCACTAAGTGAGATTGAGGTAGGGAGCGGGGGAGGAGGTGGGACTGATAGATCGTTGATGAGAGGGGAGAGTGTGTGCCAGTCCGTTTTGGTCCAGTTGGGAGTGGGGTCAAGCTGTCGTAGGAAAGGCGTAGAAAGGGCTATTGTGATAGGGATATGGTTAGAGCCATTCAGTGGGAGGGTGACACCCCATGAGCCAACATATGTGGGAAGGGAGGGGTTTGCGAAGGCAAGGTCTAGGACTCCAGGTCTTGATGTGCTATCGAAGGGGAACCTCGTAAATACCCCCTCTGTGTTTAAAAGTGAGTAGCCTAGTTCAGAGGCCAGGTCAAAGTATGGGGAAGAAAGATTAAATTCAGTATCAGAAAGGACCCTTAAAGGGTCGGAAAGAGGATGGTGGAGGTTCAGATCCCCAACCAGGAGGGTGAGGAAAGCATGTTCCCTGAACATAGAGGGTGGGGTGATTGTACAGGTGTGGGATGAGTGGCCGGTGGTGGAGTAGGCATTGTAAACGCGGAAGACCTGATAAGCAGAGTTAAATAGGCCAGAAGTGGAGTGAATATCAATTGCCATAAAGTCTAGCCGGTCGAAAAAGACAGCTAGTAGTGCAAAAACTTGCATGAAATCAACGAGAGCATAAAAGGCCACCCTAGGTTTGGCACTGTTAGTAGTAGGCGGGGAAAACGAATTATAAGAGGAAAATATTGGTGGTCTCCCCCTGAAGACCGGAGGGTCCTGGAGGGCGACTAAGTGTGGAGGGGTGGGCATAGGCTTAAGGCTATTGAATAGGGAGAGAAATACATTCCAGCTCCCAAGGCAGTTGTGCCGAATGAGGGTGAGGGTAGTGCCTGGCGCCTGCGTTAGGGAGGGGGTGTCCAGTGTGTGATCCATTGGCGAGAAAAGCCCTATGGGCTATGTGAAAGCGGAGAACTGGAGAGCCAGGTGGGGACTGGTGTAACAGATTTGGGGCAAGGGTTAGCTGGAGCGACAGTTGGTGGGACTGGCTGTCTGGGGGTTGTAAGATCTATGGTGGCAGTGGTAGGGGAGGGATTCCTGGGTGGATCGGGTAGGGTGGGTGCATCCTGGTCCATGACATCATTAGAACCTTGTACACCCTCAGGCTCAGAGGGGGCCTCACCATCAGTGGGAGAGAGGGGGCGGTATGGGCAAGAACGGTCTGTGGCAGGATGGGGTCCTGCACAACTAGAGCACATGAGGGGGGAGGCGGGACAACACCCATCAACGGACTTAGTGTTCCAGCCGTTGGGGCATGTGGGATTAGGGCAGCGGTGGGCCTCTCGTGTATGTGCTAGAGCACACAGGGGACAGGTGGGGGTGGAGGCTTTGCACATAGGGGAGCAGTGGCCATAAGCCAACACTTCCGGCATTGCATGAACTTCCCGGATGAGTGGGCCTTTTCGACTTTGCGCGGACGGGAGAAGAGACGGATGGTGGAGCCAAGCCTGTTGACATCGTCAGGGGCTACAGTGACTACAACAGACGTAGTGGTCTTTACTGCTTGAATATCAGGGTCAGTTTAGAGGAAGCGTGCTAAGTAGATAACGACGTCAGTTGCATTGCGAACTGATTCAGAGAGGGCAGGGAAGAGGTCACCCTGGTCCTCAGGGAGGTAGGCTGTAGGTAAGTTGTGGATGGCCAATTGGACCTGGTTTGGGGCAGGGCCGAAGGGACGGTAGGGGTTGTTTCCTACTGGAAAAGCTTAGTTAAGACGGTTAGTCCTGGCTTTGTAGTAGGTTGAGTAAGCAGTGGAGGGAGTGTGTGGGTCAGTGCCCAGGAGGGTGAGAGATCCTTTAGGCTTTACACGTGCAGAAAAGAACAAGGGACAAGGGCAGTTGGCCCGCATCAGGACGGCACCCATCAGGTCGGGGGCGGTGGCTGCCATACGGTCAGCATCTGCATGAGGTGCGGGTGTGGTCTGAGGGGTGAAGAATCTGTGCTTAATGGAATTCAACGGTGCTGGACCTCGAGAGTAAGGGCTGCTGTTGTTGGACGCTGCGACTTGTGCCGGCGTGGCGGGCTTCTTCCCTTTGCCTTTGGTACCTGGTGCAGAGGATGGTCCTGCTGCAACAGCAGCATAGGACTTGTTGGTTGGACGGGACTGGGTGTGTGTGGGTCGGGTGTTGGAGGATGAGGTTGGTGAGCGAAACTCAGTTAGGTGAGAGTATTTGCCTGCCCTGTACTCTTGGGCTTCCCAAGAGCGTGGGTGGCGGACGGCATATGCGGCAGGGTTGCCATACCACTGTTGTTCAACTGTGTCATAGCAGGGGAGATCGGGGCTGGGGCCTTGATTTCCCTCTTGTGCAGGTCGAGGTATGGGGTTGGGGAGAGACTTAGGTTGAGCCATTGCGGGGCGAGGGGGGACC
>QFET01022761.1:0-10447 GCA_003316355.1 Tuber calosporum | reverse complement strand
CCCCCCTCAACCAAGACCCCCCTCTCAGAAAAGTACCTCCCAGTCGCAACCCAGGTACCCCCATTACCTCCCGCACCTCCAAGCTACACACCCACAGCGCTCGTCCTCTCACTAGCCAACGCGGAATGGGCCTTCGCCGGGACGGAAAAGGGCGACTTATCCTTCAACGCCGGCGACACCATTGAGGTGCTGGAGAAGGTTAAGGACGATTGGTGGAAGGGCAGGGTCGCGGGCGGAAATGGTGAAATCGGGTTGTTTCCATCGAGCTATGTTAAGGAGACGCGTGTGCTCGCTGGGAGGGAGAAGACCCCCGTACCGAGTTTGCCGCCAAGGGCTGCAAGCAGTGGGTACGGGCCTGGAGGGAACATGATGACGGATGTTGCGCATGGGAATAGCGGACATCAGCAGCAAGAGGGGGGGGGGGGCATTGTCGGGAAGAATGGGGAGAAGTTTGGAAAGAAGTTGGGGAATGCCGCGATTTTTGGAGCTGTATGTTTTCCCTCACTCTTCCTCCCATTGTTTCACCGATTCTCGTGGGGGTGGTGGGTCACTTGCTAACATTCAAATTTCCTACAGGGTGCTACCATCGGAGGAAAAATCGTCAATGGAATATTTTAGGCGTTGTTATTATTCTCACCACCATTGGCTACTGTTTTCCCCGTTCACCCTTTTCTTTTTTCCTTCCCTTTCCGTCCATTCTTGCTTTCTTAGTTATCGTCTGTTGTTAAATTAAATGATGGATAATCTACTGCACCACCACTTCTCCTTTCAGTGCTCCCTACACGAGCACCACCGGCACCGTAACCATGATGCGATATTAGTCAACCTCCATGCCATCCCCAACAACCACACCCAAAATATCGTCACAACCGTCCATGCCGCGTAACGCGCGCCGCAAGGTCCGGCAAGAAGTTATGGAACAGTTGTTGGAGAACCAGCTGAATATATCCCTGCCCGCTCCGGTTAATGGGTCCTACCTTGTACTAGTGTGCTACTCCGTACTTGCACAGCACAGATATCACAGTCATCCCGGTACTTGTACTGCACTGCACCGTACTGTACATCCCATCACACATTACCTGACACAATCACCGGTTTGGAGCTTGGACTACACGAAAGCTTCTTCTAACCTATTGGGTTAGCGGAGCCTGTTTGGACGAAAATACTGTGCGAGTAGTTGTCCTTGGCGATAAATGCAGCATCTGAAAATGGGCATCGCTATAACTACCTAGCCAGCGAGAAGGGAAAAAAATATCATTTTCGGATACCCTATGCCGGGCGCAAGTGCCTCTGAAGACTGGAATACTTGAGCCTCACGCTGGAACGTTGGAGTTTCCTCTTCTGTCGGTAGTAAGGTCTGTCGTATTTTTCATTTATTTTTTATTTGCCCCAGAGGAGGGCTGAGAGTCAGTTCCTTTTTCGGGTCCCTTGCCTCCTTTTACCCAAAGAAGGGAATTCTAGAAGTCTCACACTAGTGTGAGGTTCAATTAACCCAGTTCTTACGGTATATCTCGTCATCAGATATCACTCGGTGCGCTGTGGGGTTTTGTGTAGCACTATGCGAGAACCCGTAGCGGGCCCCGAGCTTACTGTCTGCCGGCACACTTTCCTGGGCACTCTCGTTAACGGGGTACTTAAATATAGGTGTCGGAGAAGTGGCCGGAAAATGGACAAGGGAAAGAGAAGCGGGTAACGTAGCATATTACCACTTCCGACTAACTTTGGACATTAATTGAAATTGAGATAGAAACTTAAATGGAGGATTTAAGGTCGGAAATGTATCAACGTTTTGAGTCGGGGCGCTGCCTCCACTATAGAAAGTTGGCTACAAGCAAGCGCAGCTACCTCCCTTATTACCTAGTAGATCTGGATTGATGTTGATGCGGCGTACAGACACCGGTTATCAGTATAATCAGGACACCATCAGGCAATGACGCCCTCGGCTTCCCATCTATACTGTTCCAGTTTCTGCTTTGTATTTGACCTCTGCTACCCGGCTGGGCCTCTGGTATTTTGAATGGATGGGGAGGGGAGTAGGAGTTGAGGCGGTATTGTGAGGGAACCTGTTTCGCAAGAAGAAGATACTAGATTGTTTGTTCACAAAGTATTGAGGATAAAGCCTTTAACGAGTGCATACAGTGGACGATAGAAATGAGCTGAGGATATTGTTTTAATGTATTATTTCTTTATTTGTACTTCTACTGAAACTATATACCTGTGATATTATTGTTATCATTATCTCTATCTACGGTACTATGGCAATTCATCTTCACTGCTCACAGTTTAAAGCTACCAGAAATGTTAGACTTTAATTAATTCTATGTTCTACAAAAAAACAAAGTACATATATATAATAATTTTTGCAATAAATGTATCCTAAGCATGATAGTGAACAAGATATGAAGAATCTGGTCACTATCAAGCAAGGACCTGCCATTAGGCAATCAATCTATGAGTGCGAAAAAGTACCTCACAGGTGATATTGAAGCCTTTTTCACACTCAAGTAGCCAATAACTTACCTTATCCCAACTGCCAACTTACCTTAATTAATACTTACCAATTATGAGTTTAAAAGGCAAATCACCATTAGAGTAGAGCAAGTGAATAACAATGCAGCGGAACTCCACATGAAGTTCCGTGCCAATGCTTCCACTTCTATTTTGCCCATATCTTTTTCCCTTTTTTCCTCATAAGCCAAATGGGCGTACTCGAACCGACCAAGATAGCCACGCCATCTTCCATGGTGGAGAAATGGGTAGCGCTCAAGGATGGCACTTCTGTATTGTAACATACAGGAGTACTTTTCCTCATCTGACAGCTTCTCCGGAAAGTTATCATGGCCTAAAGTAGACCAGTCATACTTGTGGAGAGTATTGGCTGAGAGATTGAAATGGACATTCTTTCTCTCTCTCTTCTTCCCCTTTACCACAAGACATCCCTTCTTGCTAGAAACTGCAGAGACAGCGGTTATCATCCGAGAATCAAACATGTCAATACAGTTAGCATTCTTAACCTTTGGGGGGACAAGAAAAGGGATGCTTTTCACCAAACCACTATGTTTAGTGGACCTGGTATAGGATTGGGGGAGAAGAGGGGCAGAAGGGACAGAAAGGAAAGGAGGGGAAGGAGGGGAAGGAGGGGAAGGAAGGGAATTGGGGGAAGGGGAAAGACAAGACATAGGAAAACAAGATGTAGTACGAGTAGTACAGCGAGTGGGAGTGCGAGGAGAGGTGGGAATACAGGAAGGATTGCGGGTACGACAGGTAGTAGGAGCATTAGGGATAGTGGGGAAACAAGAAGCAGTTTGGGTAGGAGGGGTAGTGGGTATCAAGCGGGCAGTAGGGATACAAGAAGTGGTAGGGAGACAGGAAGTAATGCGGGAGGGAGGAGTAGTAGGAATATAAGAAGGAATGAAAACAGAAGGAGTAACAATAGCTTCGGCACGCCTGGAAGACGTGCCAAACAGACTTGAAATGAGATATGAAAACATTGAGAGTTTGAAGTGAGGGATCTTGATGTGATAAGAGGTGGGGATGAAGAGTGAGAGAAGTGAGGGAGGTGGAGGAGAAAGAAAGGAGAGGTGGAAAAAATCCAGTTATAAAGAGAAATTGGTTTAGCACAAGCACATGTGATTTGCTGCCTTGAAGGTTTTGGGTATCAGGGCATTCTATCATATCTTAGAGGAGTCACAGCAAATCGGAAGTAGATACCCAAGCCCTCTCTCCATCCTCACATTTAAAGGAACCTGTTTGCCACCCTATAATCCAACCAAGTCAGTAAAGTGGGACTCTGTCTGTGAATCATGTCATACCTTGCTTTCTAGGTTAAATATTTTAGATGGAAATCCTGGGCACGAAATCCCACAGTGTCTTTATTGAAGCCACCCCTGTCGACTTGGAGCTATCTATTCCGTGCCTTGTAGAGATACCTTATCAGGCGCACCCTTTATCGGATATACTGGTCGCACTACTACTGCTGTAGAGGGCGATAACTGTATCGTATTTACTGGAGTAATTGAACCTCGCGCTAGGGTGTTGGAGCTGTCGTTGCTAGTATGGAAGATTTGTTTTATTTTTATTGATAAATCTTCAGCTGTAAGGGTTCGGTGTAAGACTGGAAGGTGTGCTTGGTGCTCAGAAAATAGGATATTATACCGTAAGTCATTGGGTACTGTATCATAGCGAAGTTTGCAAGGGTGGATCACGATTTCTCACTCTCTGGGTTAGGGGTTTTGAGTAAGTTGCGAGTGGTAGATACCATAGGGGGTACTCAGCTTTGCTTTCCCGGGATTATAAGAAAATTCCATGGGGTTTCCTTGGCGAATTCACTATTGAATTTTTCCCAGGAGTGGGATTTGGAGGCTTTTGATTTTCGACTTATAGATGTATGAGAAGTGTCGAGGCTGCGAGTGAACCAACTTGTTGACCCAATTAAACATCTCTACGAGTGATTTCTGGTGCTAATGCTTGGTAGAGTTTCTACTGAGGTGACTGAAAAGGAATTACAGTCTGTCACCGACCTATAATACTAGATTTACTGGGGTTTGAAGTTGGAGGTTCAACTTAAAAACAAAAATTGGTTAGGACTAAGGTAAAGAGCCTCAGTTGCGTAAAATTCACTGTGCATAAATGAATAATGCCCATGTGCGTATCATAGGCATACCTACGGTTTAGTGCTTGCCTGACAGGGCAGAGGCTTCTGGACAAGAGGTTTGTGTGGGTGACGCGTAGGCTTTCATATCATAATATCATTATCATACTTTAAAAATTATTTTCTCTGTCAGCCCCCTTCTCCTAAACAAACCTTTACCCTCATATCTCAACCACCCTCCCTTCCTTCCTCCCTTATTTCTTCCCCTATTCCTCCTTCGCCCCTCATCGATTTCTCTCCTCCCACTCTTCGCTGTTACACCTTTCATCTGTACTCCCCTTCCTTCCGGGTTTTCTGACGTTCAGTCTTCGACGTCTTTAACCTTCATTCTTTCACTACCATCTTTGGTAGGGAAAAAAACGAAAACAATCAATCATCAAACATGTCTGGCTGGGATGATTATGTTCCTGCTTCCAGTGGCGGAGGTGGTGGTAAGTCCTGAATGGTCTTTCCTTAAATTTCCCTGGTTCAGTAGCAATGATTCAATCCTCTGAGCTCCGCTTTTATTCTCTCCCCCATTTGCTCTTATGTTTGGCTAGGATCATTGTTTTTCCTACTTCATCTTCTACACCACTTTCAGGGCGTCTCTATAGAGACTACTCTACTCCTATTTAATCCTCTCCTTATTTGATTTTTTTTCTTCTAACTTTATTCTGAAGCTTGGGGTGCTGGGGCTGCTGCGCCTGTCGAGGCGGATACTGGGGCATCATGGAAAGCAGAAATGAGTGCTCCAATTGAGGAGGTTTTTAGTAACGGTGACCGTGGCGATTACGGCAGTGGAGATTGCGGTGCTGATGGTGGTCCGACTGTTGATGTGAAATGTCGCATGTAAGTCACTTCATTGCGATTGTATTTTGATCTTAAGCCGCTCACTGGTAGCCTTTGATTTTTAGTTGTTCTCAGGAGGGCCATCTCTCAAGAGATTGTCCCGACAAGCCCGCTAACTTTGGAGCTTGCTTCAATTGTGGAGAGCAAGGGTATATACCTCCATTTACAACTTCTGGTAGTATTTGCTCACAATTTCTTTAGGCATAGCAAATCTGATTGTCCTAATCCGGCTACTCCTCAAGGCCCGTGTCGTCATTGTGGAATAGAGGGTTTGTTATTTGACTACATCAATGGTTTTCCTAAACTCGGACTGATATTAACTATGCTCAGGCCATTTCTCCAGGGAGTGCCCTGAAAAGCCAGCCAACTTTGGAGCATGCTTTAACTGTGGGGAGCAAGGGTATGTCGATCATATGGTTGTAGTAAGTTCATGGGTATTGGCTGACATAACCCCCAGGCATAGCAAGGCCGAATGCACCAATCCTCGTATTCCTCAAGGCCCCTGCCGTCACTGTGAAAAAGAAGGTTTGTTGCCCAACCTATCAAGATGTTTGTCTAAAGGGATACTGACGTTTGTTTAGGTCATTTTGCACGGTGAGTATTGACATTGGCCATCAGTCGGTAATGTGCTGACCACTCCGGAACAAAGCGAGTGCCCTGAAAAACCGGCAGAGATATGCCGTAACTGCACACAAGAGGGTTTGGCCCCCTGGATTATTCAGCCTTTGTATTATTATTTTTAGTTGAGGGTATTAACTGCCCTTTATAGGCCATTATACCGCCACATGCACTAATCCTCGCAAACTTGATCTCAGCCATATTGTTGATAGATCTCAAGAAGAAGCATGGGATCTCATGACCAAGGCAAACGATAGCAAGGATTTCGACAGCTTCAAACAGGTGTTATACTGTGGCAACATCTTGGTATGCAAAAGCTTTACTAACATTTTGAGTAGCATATGCTAGAATACCTAAAAGCCTCCCCTGGTACTAAGCTTGATGAGATCGAAAAAGCTATGCGTACCCAAGGGTTGAATTACTGGATTTATGCCTTGGTGCGAGGATCCTCCCCTATAGTTGTGAGCTAGCATCTAACCATTATAATAGGAGCGTGAACCCGCCTACAACGAAGTTATTGTTGGACCTTCCGGCGAGCTCGACTGCAAATATGTTTGGACCCTAAATGCTTCTGCCAGGCCCCGCCGCTCGAGGGCGATTGCTCATCGCATGGCAAGCACTCCGGAAGAGAACATGCAGCGTCTGAAGTTCGCTGGCGAAATTATGCCTGAAACGAAGCCGTTCTGCCACACCTGCAGATGTAAGCGTAAAATATCTGGGTTGAGTTAAGGTTTCTTGTATGGGCTGACCTTTCTATCGTCATAGCCAAGGGCCACACTAGTAAGAAATGCGAGGTCGAGCGTCCAGAGGACGAGATGGGCCGTGTTGTTCTCAAGTGTTCGAACTGTGATGCTCTTGACCATCGCCGTCGCGACTGCCCTGAGCCAAGAAAGGTTGAGGTGAACCGCAATGCGTGCAGAAACTGCGGGTAAGTGACTGTACTCACAACCCCTAAGCGAAGGCTAACCAAGTCTGCAAACAGTGAAGAAGGCCATCGGGTCTCTGATTGTACCGTCCCTCGCCAAGCAGATGAAAATACTGAATGTCGCAAATGCGGTCAAAGTATGTATATGTAATTTCCAATCCAGCCATATTTCCTTCTGTTGTTAATAACGAGGCTTTAAAACTAGTGGGTCATTTTAGCAAAGTAAGATTCCTGCTTTGTGATACATTGTTGCCGCCGCTGTGCTGACATGATCATAGGAATGCCCAGAGCGTGGTGCTGGAGGTAGTAGCGAGTGCTACAATTGTGGTGAAGAAGGCCATCGCTCTTCGGTAACTGATCTGAGGGTGTCCCTACCAATGTTGGGTCTTAGCTAACCGCAGGCTAGGATTGCACTAACGAGCGAGTTCCAAAATGCCGTAACTGCGATGAACGTGGGCATGTTGGAAAAGACTGCCCAAAGCCCAGAGATATCACGTAAAAGACGCCACCTTAACTCGAAAAAGCTGCGCTAACTCAGTATCTCTATAGCCGTGTCAAGTGCAATACCTGCGGTGAAAGTAAGTGACCTGTCACCTCAAATCTAGAGTGGAAGCTGACTATTCATAGTGGGCCATTTCTCCAGGGGATGTACTAGACCTGCTATCACTCAGGAGGACGGGGAAGCCGAAATTCCCCTCCCCGCTACCGACAGTTCCCACACGGAGGTGGTCTCCCAACCAGAGGGCGCCGGTGGTTGGGGAGGCGGAGCTGAGGACAATTCATTTGCCGGGACTATCGGCGGATGGGATTCTAAAAATGTTGTGCCTGTGGTGGGCGGAGGTGGCTGGTGAACCTGAGTGGAGAGATTTGGAAGTGTTAGTGGACAAACACGCTTTCTGGTATACACCCGCGCTATAAGGCAAGACGTTGTCTGTGTATTTTGCTTTCTAGGTCAAATTTCTTTGGTGGTAATACTTTGCGTGTATTTTCATGATGCTCCTTTTCCATGCCCTCAGTTAGTTTCAAAATAAAATACAATCTTTGATTGCTATATTTGTAGTAGCGGCCATTGACTGAACGGTCGCTAGTACTAGTTAGTGAGGCCATTTGGCTGCCCGAAAGCACTGACCACATCGGAGGTGGTGATGATGGATATGAAAACAATCCTTAATTTACTGCTGTGTCGAGTAACTACACCATCGAGCCCTATTGGTAGGGATCGAGTTTGGGACGGATATAGTGCAATACAATTTAATAGCCTACCACTATTTACTACCTTAGAACAGGAAGCCTTAGAAAGGGATGGTCTTGGCTCGACAACCCTTGGCCCCGTGTACAAGCATTATTTTGGAAAAATAATGCGACATGATACAGTACAATAAGCTACCGTGCCGGCGGTAAATACTAGCACGGGTTCTCCTGCCAGAAGAATGATTGGCCCGCGATATTAGAGGTAACCCACGCTTGTGAAACGCCGGAGCCCCAAGGGACCTACCCTATCGAGCTCCAAGATAATACTTTTCCCATTTCCGCACGATTTATCATTTACCAACAGAGGCCCAGGTAATATGGCGCCGAAATCACCCCGGCGCCTTATGTCACTATTAACGGCCACTGTTTCAACACTTCTAACTCATTCAGCCTATCTACTAATCACAACAATGTTTTCAACATCGGCACGGGAATATGCGATGATAAGCATCACATTCTGAAGTGGCTCTCACCGCTGGAACCTCAGCAGCGGCGCCAAGATGTACGAACTGAACGGCTCGATGGTGTGGGGGATTGGTTTCTAGAGACAGACGAGTTTTTAAAGTGGAGTGACCCTAACATAGAGAGAGGATGGGGTGCTTCACGCTGTCTTGTTTTGTTCCGGGAATCCGGGAGTGAGGAAAACATACCGGTACCTCAGGTAACAGTACCCCTCCTCTGACAATTAGAACAACGGATATCACTGACGACCAGCCAATATCAGTTCCACAGTGATCGATAAGCTGTGCGATCGAGCTATTAGGGGCGATACGTCTATTGCTTGGCTGTATTGTGACTTCTTGGCCCACCAAGAATAGTCAGCCGCGAACATGCTCGGCGCTATCCTCAGGTAACTTGTAAGCAGGGGGGAAATTCCGGAGAACATACAACGAGCGTTTCGAAATGAAGTAGCCGGCCGAGGTCCACGGCTCCCTGATGTCGTGGAAATGCTTAGGGCTACTATCGGTTTGCTACCCCAAGTTTACATATGTATTGATGATTTGGATGAATACCTTCCGAAGCATCCGCAGGAGCTTCTCAGGTCACTAACTTACGAGATACCGTTCGGGAGTCATCAAGTACGCGGTTTTTTTTTATTGGGAGACCTTATGTTCGAGATGAGTTCAGGAGCTGTTTCACCGAGGCTATTATATCTCCCATCAGCCCAACTGGGGCTGACATTAGACTATATCTTGAAGAGAGGCTGGCTAGGGGTACGGAGCCTGCTGTGATGGACGATGAGTTGCGGGCCGATATTATGAAACCAATTCCGGAAACAATATCAGAAATCAAGTAGAAACACCAATCACTCCGACAATCTAAGCCGGGGCTCTCCACTAACAATGATATGTAGATTTCTCCTTGCTTACCTCAACATTGAGGCAATTCTGGGAGAGGTGACACTCCATGGAAGGGGGAGAAAGCTTTCTCAGACAACAAAGGGAAAGGGTTTGGGGGATGCGTACATGGCAACCTTAGCGCGGGTGCAGGCACAGGAGGGAAGTGGATCAAAGCTCGGCATGAGGCTTCTGATTTGGGAATCCCATTTGGAGCGACCGTTCCGTGTTGACGAGTTATGCCATGCCCTGGGAAGTGGAAGAAGGATCTCCAGATCTGAATCAGGACAATATTCCTACGAGAGAAACAGCGATAGGGTGCTCTCCAGGCCTTCCCACAGTCGAGGCATCTTCATCTAGAGTCCGACCCGTTCATTTCCCTCTCCAAGAGCATCTATCTAATAATCTCGTCCTAGTTCGTAGTCCCACTCTATGATTGCTGAAGCCTGCTTGATCTACCCCAACTTCCAACACATTAGGGGACCTTTCGCCTATTCTCTCTTATGCCCCGCCAACATCCCCCCTTCTCGAATATGCCTCCGTTTTTTTCTGGGGAACACGTGCTAGAATGGAAACCAGCGAAAGTGTGATACCACTTGCGCTAAGATTACTCGGTGGATACGATGAGCATGTACCGTCAAAGCTACTCTTATTGCATGAGGAATACCCGTGGGAGTTACCCCTTAGTTTGGAGGGTAGCCCTGAGAAATTTACAGGACCCCATGGCGCAGCATACCTCGGGGTCACAGATATATGGCTGCTTTAATGCAGTTGAAGGAAGGGATCTCAATGCGGCCGACTTCACTGGTAATACAGCAATCTCATGGACTGCTAGAA
>QFET01022712.1:0-39480 GCA_003316355.1 Tuber calosporum | reverse complement strand
ACCCACCACCGCCTCTCCCACCACCTCCACCGCCACGCTGACCACTCATGATCAGTATAAAGGCAGCGAGGTATTTTTTTCGAACGGAAGGATGTCCCCAAGCCAACGTTTCGGAAGAAACGTCAGACGACTGTAATTATAAATGTAAATGGTTAAAGGAGTAAAGCCCAAAAAGCCTTACTTAAAAGTGTGGATAGTTTTCTCTGAAAACACGAGGGTAAGAGGGTGATTATGTAGGAGGGAGGGTTTGGTGTTGCAGCTTATATAGTCCAACCCCACCAGAAAAAAAAAGCCAAGACGCCCTGCCCTCTCTCGGACTTGAGGGGGGGGCGACAACACCTGACGAGCATGCCTAAATAATTGTACGGATCACCCGCCGAGAACGAGCGTGAGGACAAGGCTACTGGCTCTTCCATACAATTATTGTACGATATTGTTACTGTTCCCTTCCCACAGGTCTGAAGGGGGAGGGCAAGGGAGAGGGGGAAGGAAGGGATAGAAAAGTCACTGCTTGGCTGGCGGGAAGCCCAGCGCAGCTGGTATTCTATTCTTTATGTATGGTGCAGCTCAGGAAGCAGCCTCAAACTGCAAGTAGCAGTTCCAACCTTTTCCCATCCCACACATCATACATAATGGATTCCGATCTTTAACGAGTGTCACAGCAGTAGCAATCTAGACATCTTTCCCCTCCTGCTTTTTGCCCCTCGTTTGCTCATTAGTTTGTTTGATAGGGGAGGGGGGACCGGTAAAGAAAATTGAATACTTTTCTACCAAATCAGACTACCCTGGCGACTGTGACCGTCTATCCACCCATCTACCCACCCACCACAGCAACGAGTTACCTCAGCTAACACAGAAAAGCCACCCTCGCGTCAAGGGAAGCGAAGGAAAGGGAAGGAAAGGCAAGTGTACGTAGGGTGCGTTGCCGGGGTTGTGCTTGATTCACCCTCATACGAGTATGCCAATATCCGTCGCATCCGGAGTGCATTCGCGATGGAAGGGGACGTGGGGGATAGCTAGGTGTTATGGAGCCAGTATTCTCCTTCCTCCCTGCAAAAAGTATGAAAGAAAAAAAAAGAATGCACAATCGAGTCATTGCAAGAGCGGAAATTCTCAGGACAAATGGTGCTATACTCGTCCAGGATAATAATTATATTGAATTAAGATATCCAACAAAAGTAGGAACCACCCACCCTCTTATTTTCTCATGTTTTTTAATCGATCATTCGTATAGTATCTGTTCATAATTGTAATGGGGCTTCCTAGTACCTACCACAGGAAATATCAAAGGAGGGAGAGAGGGGATAGACTACTGAGCGGTGAAGGTTAAGTTGACTTAGCTACCCGTGCCAGTGGGTACTTGGGGTATTGAAAGTTGAAAAGGGGATTTTTCAGTAACGAGTAGATATGGGAAGTTGCATTAGGTTACTTTTTTGGGATTAGTCGATAGTATTCATATAATTTGGGTTGTATATTTGAGTGCACAAAGGTAACTGAAGGTAAAAGTGGAGATGTTTTCACAGATCTTACCAATATTGCAATATCTCTATATTTTTTAACAAAAAGTTAAAGTAAAGAGATTGGCCAGAGAAAATGAATGGTTCTTGGTAGATTGTGTTAGCAAAATATTTTGGGAATTTCTTTATACTTTTTTGAAAAATTCTTTTTCATATGAAACTGTACCAGTTAAAATGTAGCTCTTGGCCCTCAACATCAAAACATTTATTTTTGCTTGACCACCTATCTAGACCAGTAGAGTATATATGAAACAGGCACTACCCTGTGTGAACGGTTATACAATAAAGTCTAAGCAGTAGACTGTTATCACTTTGGTGTCTAAGAGAGACCTGCTGAGACTTGAAGTCTAGGTGACTACAAAATAGTAGATTATAGAGTGAAGGGGAACAATAAGATCGCCATTCAACCAAGTGTATTCACTATCTAGGCATCTGCCTGAAGTCTGATGTCTCCTGCTAGTCAGGAAACTACTGTTAAATACATGAAATCTTTCCTGTAAGAGCTAAGGCTCTGGAAAGCCACAGCCAGTATAATTACTGGTAAGTGAAGACCTACCGGAATCCTGTGGCCCTGCCAGAGTCCTGAAAAGCCTAGGGCTTTCCTACAACACTGCCTCTAACCTACCACTGGTATACATGACCTGTTCCTTCTCTTGGAACTCCTAGGGCACAATCCTCCCAATCCTTTAAAACATATGGACATTAAAACCCTGGAATCAGGAGCTTAGGGATTTGAAAATGGAGGAAAATCTGGTACATGTTTTGAATGAGTTGAACCATAATGATTTATCATTTAGTCACAAAGAACTGTTAGGCCACAAAGAACTGTGGAGTCACAAAGGACGGTTGAGCCACATAGGACTGTTGAGCTATCAGGCACTCTTTAGAGTGACCCAGGTTGTGAGCCTGCGAGCATCTGAGGGTTGTGGCTCAGAAGCCACAACCTTGACACGAGTACAACATGTTTTTTTTTGACACGCTGGATCTTACGGAAATTGACATGCACTCCCCCTCTGGACTTTATAACTCCGTTCATAGGGTCTTTTGTGTTTACTATGCTTATTCCACTACCGGGCGGCCCTCTCATCTCAGCACAATTTCCCCTACCTCTTTGTTTAGGAACATGCCATTTCTATTGTACTAGGTATGGACCACAACCTACATGACCCGCTTTCTGACCCACTACGTGTCCTGTCTGAGTAGAAATTTATTTTATACTCTAACTACTTTGAGCTGACCTCAGAACTAGGCTACTCAATTTTTTACACCCCTGTGGATTCACTAGATTCTTATTTCATGGTACAACCAGAGCTGGAGTCTGGGACCTTTGCCTTCACAAACCCCTCACTTGACCAGTTTGTTAGCTCTTGAGGTATTACTCTCTTACAGACTGGCTTTGATCATCTCCCAATCAGCATCACATTGTCAATGCTCTTGTAGCACCAGCAAGCCTCTACACCAAACTTGGCCAAAACCGATTGCTCCACTCTCACACCTCTCATTAATGGGTTGTAAATCCTGCTACCTTCCTCCCTCCTGATATCAGCTTCCCTAATTGCCTAGTTTGACTGCCATCTGGGTATCCTCATCTCCCTCCTAGCCTTCCATACCCATACCAAATGTCCTTGCTTCAGGTCAAAGCCCTGGTAGACAATGGAGTTATTGCAACTCAGTGAGGCATTTAACAGGAAAGCAAGGATTTCACTCTTGTCTCCCTCCACAAAACTTTCTGAGGCTGCCGAAGCTACTCGTTTAGTATATTTCAAGGCTACAAAAAATGCAATGGCATCATATTGCAATTTATTCCTCACCTCCAAGGACACAAAGTCTAAAAGGGCAGCGCAAAGATTGCTTTACGACGCCTTCCTAACAGCTTTCCCTCGGTTCCTAATGCCACGATCCCTATTGATGTGAATCCCTTCATTCTACACCATTCCCCCCTGTCACAAGGATCCCCTACCCTGACTCTCTATCCTCCACCTCTCCGGAAACTTCCTCCCAATGCCAAAGCATACAGTCTCCCCTACCCTCCACAAGTCCTCCAACACCTACACACCTGGCTACGACCTGATCCCTTAAAGTATCTGAAAAAGGGGCAATCACATCACTCCCTCCTTCCTCACCTCACTCCGGGGTCACCTATTGACATAAGGTTTCCACTCCCCCTTCGTCAAAAACACCAATGTCATTTTCATTTCCAGGCATAGCAAGTCTGATTAGAACTACCCCTCCTCATTCCGGGTCATTGTCCTCATAGACACTGTCTCAAAGATTCAATAGAGGAAAACAGCAACCTGCCTATCACTAATGGTGTACGCGATTAGCCTCATCTGGCCTACCTAATGCAGCTTACTCACTGGACTAAGTACCTTTGAGACATGCACTACCCTCATACATGAAGTCTATATACTACAGTGTGCCGGCCTCAGAACCTCCACCCTCTTCCTTGGCATCAAAGAAGACTTTTATAATATTTCCTCTAGTGGTTTATCTTCACTTTTGCGCGCCAAGGGTGTATCTCCTTTTATTGTTTCATGGGTTCGGTCATTTTTTCATACCTGCAAATGCCACTTGGTCTTCCAGGGATCTCCAAATATTTTCTTACAAGTTCAAATGGGCACCCCTCCAGGGTCCCCTATCTCGCCTTTGTTATTTCTTATATATGTATATTCACTACACTTGTCCATCCTCAAGGGGATTATGTTTTCATAAGTTGATAATTTTAGTGTTACTGTTGGATCTGGGTCATACCAGAGGAACACACAACTTCTTCAGAATTACTACTCTCAGCTCTGCAGGGATCCCTCCCCCCTGGTAGTGTCCTTCTCCATCCCCAAAACTGAACTAAGCCATTAGGAAAGCCATATGATCGCTCCCTCACCTCCCAGGCTCCTGTCTCTTTTGATGGCAATCTCTTCCACATCTTCTTCATAGTCTGATTGCTTGGGTATTGGTTTTCCCCTTGTATGGAAAAATCTACAGACTTCTTTAAGATATTGGCCTAAGCGTAAGCGGCCTTTAGCCTTATCCGGCAACTCTCACCTCCAGACAATGGAACTTTCTCTTACCTCACTCACAGACTAGTAATGGGCCCCCTCTTAACTCTCCTCTCTCACAGAGCTGAACTCCTCATCCCCAACCCTGCCATGTTGGTAAAAATAGAAGTCTTCAGAAGCAAGGATCAGAGGTGGGACACAAAGTGCTTCTCATCGACACTGGTATCTATCCTACCCTGTAAAGCTTTTCCCCAGCCCCTGAAATTGCTTCTGCCCCACCGACACAGGATTGCCGCATTTCAACTACTATGCTCCCCCGCTGAAGTCAATCCATAGGAAGCTTGCCAGCGCCCGCCCGTTCCATCCTTCTCCTTCTATAATGTAGAACATTCC
Source organism: Tuber calosporum (assembly GCA_003316355.1). Taxonomy (NCBI): domain Eukaryota; kingdom Fungi; phylum Ascomycota; class Pezizomycetes; order Pezizales; family Tuberaceae; genus Tuber; species Tuber calosporum. The sequence goes on along the minus strand of QFET01022712.1, from coordinate 34,574 downwards.
TCCCGCCCCCTGCTTTGTGACCTCAGGGTCAACTATATTCCCCTCGGATAGGACCAACTAGGGCCGATTCCTCCAGTCCTCTCCCACCACCCTATCAATTGGATATGCTGCCTTCTGGTATAGGTAACCAAAAATGTTAACAAACTCTGTTAAATAAACTCTCACCTACTGCCAGGCACAGTTTCTCCCCACCCCTACTCCAATTCTAGGCTCAGCCTCCAATAAACTGATTAAGGAAGACTGGACTAATGACCTCTTTGCCGATTAGACCCTTTTATCTTCACCCCCGATATACTACCTGGCCAAATAGTAACTACCCTCAAATGTGATTATGAGCCACGATGGTTACACAGCTGGAAGAATCCTTCATATGCATGCTGAAAATTGTTATCTTACAGCCCCGCCCTCCTGGAGCGATGCTCCCAACTCCCCTACCAACCTTTCTAGTGACACTCTGAATGAGACCTTTGAGTACGCAATTCTCCACTAGCCCTCCAAGGCCTAAGAACTTTAGCTTTATCTTTTGAAGCTATCCTAGGTTGGCCTTAAGTCTCCGCTTTAGGCCTAGTGGGACCACATACTGGGTCTTGCCTCTTAGATTCATACCACACGTACAACCTCCCACCTACTTTAGCAGTGTTAATTGCCATAACGGTGTCCTCATCCTCCTGCTAAAACTCAGAATAAATTAGTAGTACTTTTCCTTCCTGCTTTTATATTTCTTTAAAGTTATAATTTCTTTTGATTTCATTTCATTCTATACTTTTTGGATTGGTTACCATTATTGAGTGCGGCGACAGTATGCTAGTTACCAGGGGAGAACTGGTGCAGTTATTTTTTTGTTTTCCACATTTGGAATTAACGTTTCCTTCGTACTATACCTATCACTCCATGCATTTTCCTGTAAATTAACAGCCTATATATCAGATAAGCAAAAAAAAAAAGTAAAAAGTCTCTTAATTATGAGCTCATCAAGCAATGGAGAAGAGACCTTAACAATATAATCAGTTATCCGTTATTAAGTTAACAACTTTACAAGCTTTTCAAAAACCTTTACATCTCCTTATATTCTCAACATAGCATTCCAGACCATTTTGTGACTCTCCCTATACAAGTAAGCCCTTGGCTAATCACTAGTACTCTATTGGCTCCCAGATAACACTATATTGTTAATTCTCTTGTACTCGTACCAAGGTTGTGGCTTTGGAGCCACAATCTCATGATTTTAACTTGGTCAAAACCTTGGGCATTCTTACAGAGTGCCTGCCAGCTTAACATCATATTACGGCTAAACATCTCTTATTGGCTCAACAGTAATTTATGGCTTACCTGACCCTTATTGCATAACAGGCCATATTAAAGTAAGAGACTATTTTAACACAGGTTTCTATAACTTTACTTCTTGTTCAATACCAATAGCAACAAACCCGAATATTTTCTTTAGTTTGTGAATGCCCAGCATGACTGGCATTTGTCTTTTCCTTGTTCCCATCAAAAGAAGGTTTAGGCTTTGCTTTATCAGATATCCTTAGGGCATTAACCACTCTCTGCAGCTGTTTCTATTCCTTTACAACCTCGGCATCTTCTTATCTTTTTACTATTTGTGATTGTTTACCAGTATCTAAAATCCAGCACCTTGAATATTTATTTTTACCTGTTGGTCTGGCGGAATATGCTGGCTTCAAAGGATGTATCATTATGATATGATCATAATTAGCAATCAAGTTGATTTCAATTGATAATTGGTGGAATACTCAATACTTAAGTTCTAGTATGTTTTTGAGACTATAAAAACTTCCTTTATTATGGACTGATACATCATTTGCAATAATATATATAAACAAAACTACCTTATGTTAAAGGAATTTTTATTTTTTTCATTTAATTCAGTTTTTATTTATGTTCAAGGTACAGAATCTACATGCAGCGCTAGTAATGGCATTAAACAAACCTCCCCCCCTGCCCTGACCCCAGAAAGCTATAGAAAAACCGTAAGGGAAGCCTGACCCAACCGGTGTAAAAAACCATCCTAACAAGCCACTATGCACTAACCACAACCAGAGAGCCAACGAAACCAACATGAAAACAACTCCAAGCCCCAACATTGAACCAACCAAATGCAACAAAAGAGAACACAAAACAAGAAACCCCAACACCTAAGACCGAAGTCAAACCAAAGGTCGCGGCACCAGAGACATGTATTTCCAACTCCCTAAATAAACAGCAAGGGCACAAAGTAGGAAGACATTCCTGTGGGAATATAGCCCGGCACCAAGGGTGGAAAGAGGCCTCCTAAGAAGAGGAACCAAAAGAAGCGAGGCCAGCTTGTGGCAGGGCCCAGTGCTGAGTGCAGAGGACGGAGTGTCAGCCTGAGGGTGGTAGTAAGGTACCAGCTTAGAGGGGGCAGTAAGGTGCCAGCTAGGTGAGCAGTAGGGTGCCAGCTTATTAACCGTCAGGAGGTGAGGATGGAGGGGGGGTAGACCCAAGGACCAACGGAATCGTGAACGTGGCCATCTAGGCAGTTCTCATCCAAGTGAGAGTGTGGGAATTGACCATCAGAGTGCTAACGCAAATGTAGGCCTGTAGAATGTTTCCCGCTACTGCAACCCTGTCTCCCAGCCATATAGGGAGGTCTGAGGGAATTCCCGACTGTGCAAATGTTAAGCAAGTCAGAGTAAAAAGCTTAGCAAGGCAAAACAAAAGCGGGGAAAGGAGAGGAACCATCAACAAAGATGGCAGAAGAGGAGACAGAAAGCTCAAAGGGGTAGACCCTAATGAGCACAGCAAGGAGGGAATCATTAAGACAAATCCCCACCCCCAGCCATGGCCAATAGATGAGGTTGTCGAAACGAAAGTGGTGATGATTTCTCGTGGTGTTGTGATTTCAATCGCCGGGTGTATAGAGGAGACAGAGGATACCTTATTTTAAAGGAAGTATTAATCTATATTATTAACTCAGGATATATTTTAATACAGAAATATGAGCCACAATGTAATATTGAGCCATAATCTGACATTGAGCTGGCAGGCACTGTGTCGGAGTGCAAAACGTTTTGAGCTAGCGAAAGCCCTGGGGTTCTGGCTCTGCAGCCACAACCCTGGCACAAGTAACCAAAGCCCCACTGTTTTCTGTTGGCTATTTTATTTTGTACCTGAAAAATACTATAACACTTAAAGTATTCATGAGTACAAAGATTGAGGGCACTGTCGCCCACTCAACTTTAACCATTTAGTTTCAGTCTGCTGGAGACGGATGGTGGAAATCAGGATTCACCAAATCTAAATAATAATTTATTCAAGGTTATATAGAAGATCTACAAGTCAACCCTCATTCCTCATATTCAATTTTTGAAGTTTTACTGAATCAAAAATTAAAAAGTACTAGAGATACTTCCTCATCAGGACTAGATATGGTAAATTTTGATCCTATAATTACTATATCCTCTTTTCGAGAGATACTAGGTGCTGACCTAGCTGAAATTCCGCTATATGAAACTGGTGAACCTTCGTGGTTCACCAACCCATCTTTAGTTCCCAAAGCAGAGGAATATATTCAAATCTACACCTTCTGTCAGAGGCAAGACATTATCTGACATGAATTTCTGGAATGGGATTCTGAGTGGGCGGAATTTTCCTTAGTTTACGACTTTTCTGTCTGGAGGCCAGGGGACTGGCCATTGTACATTTATCTATACCGAAACCATAAAGGTATCCAGGTGAGCTGCCATGGGTATATCAGGAGATAACCCTGCAGTTTCTAGTCACTAGGGGCCCGATAGGATGCTTGACGAGGACTATTCTCATTCAACCCCTTCAGCTTCCTTAATTCTATTCCCAAGTTGTACCAGCTCTCCCATTACCCATTTGGGTTGACCACTATCTAGAGTTCAGATACTTGCCAAGCGAGCTAATAAACCTATCAGTACTCAATATAACTCCGGCAAAATATTGTCTATACATCACTGTACCTGTACCAATGCTTGAAAGAGAGTGTAGATGAGAATCAGATAGCGATCTCAACATTATGTGAGCAGGTCAGGCAATAGTTTATAATGATAGAATTATTGCAAAGCCACATAGCTAGAGGGGAGGTGATTAATAACGCTGAAATGCAGGAAGGCCACCAAGCAATTGAATTACGAAGTGTGATACTAAAAAGGAGAAAGAAAGCTTACCTGCTCAGGTTCAGGAAGAATTACAACACCAGAGTCTGCATAGGGGCAATAGGCCCTGGTCTCTGAAAGCAGAGATCGGATTATGGAAGAGGCGCAATTAGATCTCAATGGTAAATTAAATCAGCAGGAACAGGAAGAGACTTTATAAATGAATGAGTGACAAGAAATTGTTGCTCTACAACAATTTTAACTCCGCTAAAGTATTCAGGCATACTAGGATACTCTGGTGGGTCAATTCACCGAGAAAGCAGCTGCTGCTCCAACTTAGTATAGGCCAAGTGACTGGGATTCAAGGCTGGCCAACCAATGACAAAAGCCTATGGTAGCTATCTTAGGAATAGTTTCAACCAAAGAGTCAGGTTTGATCCCAGGAAAGTTAAAGGAAAAGGCCTCGACGGTCGAGGCAATAACATACCACTGTTATCACTACCATGTACCCTTGATGATGTCCCTGACCCAGACTATGATGGGTCCTATAGTAACAGAGTAGATAGCAGGGTCAGAAAGGGCTGCAGGCTGGAAAGTGCTCCTTGTTAACAATCCATTCTCAGAAACAATATGCTTGAGGACAGAATAACTAAGGCTTATTTCAAAGATATTAGCGGACTTTCCTGAGCAGTGAAGCTAATAGTGGAACGTTCCTACTTCATTCAAGAAAATGACATCCAAGATATTCACAACTAGTTGACAGCCTGTGCACACTATTTCAATTACAACTCTGTACAGAGGGAAAATCATGCACCTTGAATTGTCTTACTATTAGGGAAAACAAAGGAGAACAAAGTGGCACCATTCACAGATATATACAGGAAGGTGATGGGTGGATTAGGTGGATATAATATATACGCGGATTATTCCACCTGGGATCGTTTTCTACATGAAATTACAAAATGATACCTCGACATTGAGCAAGTATGACAAGCTCTAGAAGAAATGACTACAATAGTCTATAAGGGGAAAATGGTCACATTTCTTGTACACGCCGAATACCGTACCTTGAAGGCCAGTCTTGGAAGAAATAGCTGGAAGTTGCAAGTCGTAAGTAAACTTGCAGAAGAAATTCTGCAATGGTTATCTGTACTAAAATTGAGGTCTGATGAAGTGTGGATGAAAAATATGAGTGAAGTTGGCAGACATATGGAGGAATTTCTGGAACGGCGAAAATTATCCTTAGGATTACCCTCCTATATTTGATCGCCCCAATGAAAACCCAATGACACTAAATAGAGGATTTATACTAAAAAATGATTCACATACCAGAAACAAAAAACCTACACCATGCGATAGTAGGCATCCAAGGCTAATGTATCAGTAAGGAACGTCGTATATTAGACCAAGGATAAGCATACCTATTGGAAGAAAGCTCAGGAAGAGATCGCGCAGAGGGTGGTAGATAACTCAATAGTGGAGAAAGAATGTAACCACTGTGGCCTCTCCAACAACACCAGGCCACAATATCGTAAGGATATCATGGTAGGTAGAGCCTTCCAATAAACATATAACTAGTGTACTTCTGATATTCTCTCACATATGGCCTATTGCAATGCTAATAGTAAGACTTAAGGAACCAAAGGTCAGTAACATACAAAATGGCACCTCATATGAGTTATTAGAATTATCAGACACTGAAATGTCCTGAAGGCACGAATGGCGACAGCGATTGGCATTCCACGTACTGGGAAAAAGATGACCAGAATCGCAACTGGTGATCCCTTTAGGCTAGGGAGATAAGATGAATTCTGTAGAAAAGAACTAAGGGGTTGGGAGCAGGTTAAGCACTAGGCTCCTAAGTCCATAAGTTCTTATTTGACAAGGGTAGTAGACAGACAATAGTGGAGCAGAACCCTATTAGAATGAGAAAGGGGAAACAGTAACATTGTTGATCATAAAAAACAACTAAGTCTCCACTTTTTGCAAAGGCCAGCAAGCCAGCACCAAGCATGTTACCGAAACAAAAAATTGTACCAATAAAAGCTGGCGAGATTGTCTAGGAGAAAAGAAAACTAAAAAGGTTCCCTTTATTAAAGGACCCTGCCCAGGGTCCCAACCAGAGTAACGGTCTGAGGAACTGAAAGGGCTAGAAAAATCTTTGGTTTTTAGACTGGTTTAACTTCCGACCCCAGAAGGACCTGTGGTTTTAGCCCCTAATTGAGTGCCCTGTTCCAGATGGCATGCAGTAAATGTAGCAGCCAGTTAGCTTGATCAAAACAGGAGGGTTTATTCAATTTAGGTAAGGCGAAAGCTCTTTGACCCCCCGCCGAACAGCCATTTATTTTACCATACCAGGTGAGTACAATTCGGCTTTGTCCTAATGATACAATTATTCCAAGCGTTGACGCGGGTTGGGTTTGTACGCATGACTCTTATCTAGAGGCAGAATAGTCAGGCTACTACCTATTACCACTGACTGGACCATGACCCCAGGAGCCACCAACATGATAAATAAAGACACCCTCTCATACTGATATTTGAGTCATTTTTTTCTGAAAATACCGTAGGTTCAAGAGCTATCATCTCCTGGTTAGGATGAGGAGATCCAAATTCAGATATAGTTAACCTGTTCAGAATATGATTTGCTTTTTCGGAAATCAAGCTTATATTTGAAAACAAACTGCTCTTTTAGAAACTAACCTTTAAAGAAATACCTAAGTTTATCCTGAAAACCCCTCACGATTATTGCTGACAATTATGCATATTAGCGAAATATACAGGAAAGTACTAGATATTTTTACAGGTTACTTACTTAGAGAAGAGAGTGGTTTTATTCATTTTGTAGAAGCCCTTTGGTATTAGGTAAAGACCGCTTATACCTGGTAGTGGGCTGCTGAGTATCATAATAAGTAATTTTTTTCTGTTCTAGTTGGTCTGAGAAGTACTGAATAGTGGAATCGACACTGGCGTTGTGATGAACACCCAAGCTATAAAGCCATCTTGTCCCTAAGCAATGTCAAACAAAAATAACCTTGTCGCAGAGAGCTATGCAAGCTTGATCTTGAAGAACTATAATGTTATCTATGCCTACAAGGTAATGCACACATCTAGATGTATGGAAAGTTTAAGGTATCAGTGTCTGACTAGACTCAGGATCAAATATTTTTGATATTGAGGAAAAATTGATCAAGGAATTGAATATTCCTTAATAAATTACACCAGGATCCTATCCATATTCTTGGATTTAGAGGAGACGGATTCTCTACTTAAAGTGATTATACCTGTCCCCTCTGCCTGAAAGATGGTAAAAAGTAAACACTAGTTGAAAATTGTATACGAAATCACACCTACAGGAAATTACAGAATATTAATTGCAATAGGATGCAAGAATGATGAACATCCAATAAACAGAATTCATCACACGGGAAGCTGAACATTTAAGGCTATGGGTTGTCAACTCCATATCTTGCTGGAGGATGAAGGAATATTAATTTAATAGGATGACTGGGTTTTGCAAGAGCCAGATGAAGTAGTTTTTGGAAGAATTGTGCAAGTAGCTCATTAGGAAGAAATAATCATAGATACACTTCCTGCACAGTACCGTGGATACAAGGACCTTTATAGGATGTCGTCAGTAGCCAAATTACCATCTCATCAAACCTTTGAACCTGTGATTCACCCCAAAGCAGACACACATTCACCTAAGAGACCAATCTACCCAATGTCAGAAAAGCAGTTAAGTATACTAAGAACATATTAGGACAAGATGATAAAACAAGGACAAATCACCGTCAACAAGTCTCCTGCCGCAGCACAAGGACTTTTTATTGCGATACCGGGAGGACAACTCAGATTGGTAGTAGACTACGGAGGTTTAAACAAAGTCACTATCCATAATAAATACCTGCACCCTGAAATGACCGAACTACGCGACTGCCTTTCAGGAGTAACTATTTTCACCAAGCTGGATCTCAAAGATGGATACTATCAAACCTCTATACGAAAGGGTAAGGAAGGGAAAATTGCCTCTTGCATAAGATATGGACTATATCAATACAAGGTTATGCCATTTGGACTAGTTAATACCCATGCAAGATTCCAGTCAAATAGGACAATAATCTGGAAAGACTTCTGTGATGAAGAGGTAGTGGTATATCTCGAGATATACTCATATACTCTTAAATTGAATAGAATCATATCATATTAGTCATAAAGGTACTGGAGCGACTACAAGAGTATCATACAGTCACATCCATGGCAAAAAGTACCTTTCATATTAAATTCGTAGATTGTTTGTAGTATATAGTTGCTGTTGATGTAGTCACAATGAGCAAGTGCAAAGTAGAAAAAATCAAGGTATGGAAACTACCTACATTGGTAATAGGTATTCAAATCTTTATGGGATTCGCTAATTTTACCTACAATTCATGAAGTATTATCTGACACTATGTCTATCAATTACCAATATGCTAAAGGGATATGCGAAGGATACTAATTGGGAAGAAAATGAACAAATAGCCTTTGACGAGCACAAACACCAGTTCATTACAACTCCCATATTATATCTTTTTCATTCTGAAAGATATATTGTAGTAGAAACAGTGTCTAGAAATTTTGGTTTTGGATATGTCCTCTATTGATATATGGATAAGCGGTTGGATGCGGTTGTATTCTGTTCCAAAAAGGTTACCACAGCGGAATACAACTATGATATTCATGATAAGGAATCATTGGCAATATTAGTTGAATTGGAAGAATGGCGATACTACCTAAGTACCACGCACGGGCATTTCTCTAGATATAGCGATCATCAAAGTCTACAATACTTTCCTACAACAAAGGCCTAGTCAGCAAGACAAATCTGCTGGGCTTAGAAGTTGACTGATTTTAACTTTGAAATCGTTTACTAACCCAGACCCAAAGGGTAAAAACCAGATGCTTTAAGCAGGCAGCTAGAGTACAGCACAGAGCAGGGAGCTAAGCATACCAAGCAGGCTATCCTTCAGTCTTATTACCTTGTAAAACTCCAAATAACTAATCTCAGTTATATCACATGTATGGGATAAAGAAAGCGCAGAACAACTCTCACTAGGATTGGCGAAATAGGAAAAAAACACTTCGGTCAGGATTAATAAACTATTGCAGGAAGTAACAATCCTGACCTGAGGTTCCAACTCAGCAGTAGGATATGACCTATATAATACTGAAGAAATCATACTCCCTGCACAAGGGCAAGTGCTCATAGGCACAGCCTTGGCTATCAGGTTTCCTATTAGCATATATTCATGCCTTACACCATAACGTGGACTTGCAGTCAAGCATGATATTTCAATAAGAGCCGGAGTAGTAGATGCAGAAATTAGAGGAGAAGTGAAAATCCACCTGGTCAAAACTAGCAGTAATGCTTTGCAGGTACAAATATGAGATTAGATATCACGAATGATAGTGGAGAAGATTCATGAAAGGTAACTCCAGGAGGGTATGGAGTTAGGCGACACAGCGTGAGCAAGCTAAGACTTTTGCAGATCAGGTATGCAGTTGGAAAAAACCCAGCTGTAATTTTATTTCCTACATTCTGAGGCGAACTACTATTACTGGGACTCAACTGACATTACCTTTAATCCAATATGCACTATTAGACATACCTTAATGTCCAATGCAATAATTGCTTGATGCAAGGTCAAAATTTGGTTTCATGTTCATGGCAAGGGTAGAAGAGAAGGCAAAGGATGATTCACAGTGGATGGGAAGGAAAGAGGAGTTACAACGTCTACGAGATAGTGGCAAGGAAATTCTATACCAAAGGTATTTGTCTAATGGAATGGTTTTATAGAAAGAATGCCAATATATTCCACAAGACGAAACCTTTCAAACTAATATTGCAAAAGCATGGCATGACCCTAAAATTGCAGGACACTTTAGGCAAGAAAAAACTCTTGAAATTATCATTACAAAACTTTACTGGAAAGGTATTACAAACTGGATAAAAGACTAGGTACGATCCTGTACGAATGCCAAAACCCCAAAGCACCAAGACAGGCATGCTTTAGCCTACTACAACTATTACAAGTACTATTTGCAGCTTAGGGGTCTACCAAGGTTGATTTTATTACACAACTACCCAAATCTCGAAGATACAGGCAGATTATAGTTGTAGACCACTGGTTCATAAAGAAGGCACATTATATTGACTTTGGAGAAAATGCGCCCTAAAACGATAAGGCTGAGGCATTCATCAAAGGAGTATGGAAACTTGATAGGTTTTCAAAAACAATGCATCACCAATATGTACACAAGGTCTGCAGGGGAACTTTGGGAATCACAGTGCAAAACATTTCGATTTAACAGGATAATGGCTATGGCCTACGACCGTCAAACTAATGGACACATGTAAAGAGTTATCTAAGTGCTGGGATGCTACCTTTGAACATTTGTTAATTATAATCAAGATAACTGATACTACCTATTACTGTTAGCCGTGAGTGCCTTCAACAACTCATTAACAAGTGCACATAGAATAACCCCTTTGTTCGCAAATTTCTGTTATTATCCTCTAATATTATATATCAAAAAGCGTGAAACTCAAAATCTAGGAGCAACAATGTATGCTCGCGAAATATAAGGGATATAAGGCAAGGTAAAGCAATCCCTAGAGAAGAATAGGGAAGGTATGAAGAAGTACTATGAGCATAAAGCTCGCAATCAACCAGACTATAATTGGCAACTTCGCTACGCCAAACATGAGGAATCTCTGTATAAAGTAACCTAGCAAGAAAGTAGCACCAAGGTTTATAGCTCATTAAAGATCCTGAAGTAATGAGGAAACCTAGGTAACAAATTGGAAATCTCTGAGTACTGAAAACTCCATCCTGTATTCCCGGTATCGCTACTCGAGCCATACAGCAAATTAGTTGGACCTGATCCAGAACAACTACTCCTGGTACTGGATGATGTTCAAGATGACCTAGAATGGAAAGTGGACAAAATCATTAAGAGTGAAATAATATCTTATGAGTGAAGATTCTGAGAAGGTTCAACAACAATCCAAGAACTTTGATACTTTGTCAAATTGAAAGGATGTTTTGACAATGAGAACACTTGGGAACCACCAGAGCACCTACCGCCCACTGAAGAATTGGTCGAAAAATTCATGGGGAAAATCTGGAGACCAAAGTTGGGCAAAGTAGTATCTACAGAAAGGTTTTTCCTGATAAGGCTAAGTTATCGCAGAAGCCATTTTAACCTGATTGAAAGGAGTACGAAAACGATATATTGATTCGGGAGCAAGGATAGAAAAGGGGAGCTGATATTAGCCATCTTGGAAATGGTATAAAATTATATGATCTGATACAATATAGACCCTGGAGGTAATATTAGGAGTACAACCCATGCTGGCAAGAAGTAGTGGTTATAGCAGAGCTGTGCCACCTAGTTAAGAAATCATAAACCAAAGAGAAGAGACTTTAACAATATAATCAGTTATCAGGAATTCAGTTAACAACTTTACAAGCTATAAAGAAACCTTTACTTCTCCTTAAATCTTTAGCAAAGGTTTCCTGATACCTCTCTGACCCTCGTGATACAAGCATGGCTTAGGCAATTCAATAGTACCTAATTGACTACCCCATAACAGAAGTGCAGTTCCCAGCATTAATACAACATGTGTTAAAGCTGATACATTCAGCCCAGCAGTAATTCTTCTTGGATTCAATCCTGTGCTTAGCAGGAAGAAAGGACCAGGGTTTGATGGGTGGCTGAAATGAAATATTCCTGTAGTCAAAAGCCCAATCGTCATATGGGAAGATGAGCTACAAGCTTATATCGACAGCATTGAGGAGTTTGGGGTCGATGCAGTTAACTGTTTGGCACAACATCAAGACATAATCTGACTGTGATTAACCTTGGATATCAGAAACCCAAGCATGACAACTTAGTTTTCTTATACAACTTCCAACTAGTAAAAGGCAAAGGAAGAAAGGTACAGCCACATTGGAGTATACCAATGATCTTGGAACTAATGTCTAAGTTTGGAGTTTCTATACATGTTCAATAATTTCACCAGACCTGCCTCTCTCTCCACCACCACAATGGAACTCATCACCCCTAGCCAGCCCTCAATGAACACTAACCTCCCTACTCACCCCTGTCACAACTCTTTTGCCCCTGTTCCTTCCTTGCTCTCCTGCTCCCCGATATCTCCTGGCCCTACTGTCTCTTCTAAGCAAGGGGGTGTCCTACAGGTAATACTACTATAACCCAGGTGTCAGTTCCTGCCCTCACCCTTGTTCAACACAACTGCCTTTAGAAATAGAATATGTATATCTGCTTATTTGATAGTTTATCTATTATGCCCTACCCTGCTCACTTAGATTCCCTGTCAAACCTTCGTATCTATATCAGCCAACTTCCTTTCTTTCATTTTTACAAGTGCCTTACCTATGCATCATTGGATGACAGGAGACTCTAGTTTGCCATTTTGGCTTTATCTTTCCTATTGCAATCCCTTGCATTTCTTCTGATTTATTTCAATATACCAGACTATATGTCTGTTTATACCCATTCTCCAACTGGGCCCTTCTCCTTATTCCATGATGTTTTCCCTGTCTACAATGATGATTCTGTATATGAAGATTCTTTATATCAGAGAACTATTGCGGCCGGTGTTTTGTTTAATGAATATCCCTTTCATTATCTGCTTTTTGGAGACCTGAACATCCACTTCCCCTTAGTGACCCCTGTCAGAACATCTCCCTTCAGAAGCTTGATAACTGTTCTCTCTACTTTGGCTTTACCTTCGTATTATGCTACTCGCTGCTCTATATGCCTGGTGTTTTTAAAAGCTCTGCTTTCACTTATGTAGTGAGGTGTTGCACCTTTGACTTAGTCTTTGTCAACCCTGCTTAGGCCCCTTTTATCTACTCCTGGAACTCTAGTCTTCCCTCAGCAGGCTCTGTTCATACACCGATCACAACACAGTTCTCAACCCCATACTTGTGTGGTCCAGACCCTTCTCCGAAGTGGGCCTTCTCAGATTGCTCAACACTCACACCATGCATCAAGTAACCCTACATGCCCCATCCCGCCCTTGAGTTGCCTTTATCTTTTGAGGACTCTTGGTTTGACCAAAACCTCAGTGAACTCACATCTCTCCTTCTCTGCCAAAGTCGACAACAGCCCTCTTGCTTCCAGTTTCAGGCCTGGTTGCCCAAGAGAGAGTCCTACCTCAACCAGCCTATATCCTGAAGGCAGGGCATTACCTCTGTCACTCTCTCCTGGCCTTGTAGACTCTTTTCTATCAACCTGCCTTACCTACTGCAAAGTAATCAATTAGCTTAATACCCAATAATGAGAGTTCTTCGAGTCCTTTCTCCATTCAAGCTCTGTCTGGTCGGCCCACAGAATTGCCAGCAGGCCCTTACATGACCACTCTCCCTTCTTCCCTGATTCCCCCTTTCACTTATAGGTTAACACTGCTTATTTCTCTCATTTCTTGCCTGCTCAAGATCCCTACCAGACCCATCAGTTTTCTATCAATTCAAGAACCTTCTCCCTGACCCATGCGAAGAGAACATACATGATCTCAGAATATCTACCAAGCACCTCACCCCAGACCTGACCAGATCCCCAGCAACGTCTGGAAAAGAGTTACTATTATCAACACCTTAATCCTTAGGTTCCCTCACAGTGCCCTCATGGCCTATAGCTTCCATAACTCCATAATTAATTGAGCTAAGGCTAAGGTCTAATCCAAACTTGGAACGCTTGACTACGTGTATCCATCCTCCTTTTGCCTTATTTTACTCCGGGAAACCAGCCATAAGATCCTCGAACGCCTAATGGCGTCTTGTGTCTCTCTTACAGTGAGGATAGTTGTCCTCATTTACTCCAACGAATTCGAGTCCTTTCCTGGAGTCAGCATCTTCAATGCATCCACCTCACTCACCATTAAGGTCCAAATTCTGCACAGGGCCAGCCTAAAAATATGCACACTTTTTGTAGGCATTACGGCAGGCTTTGATTATATTACTGCTACATATTATTCCTTAAGCCTTGGTTCTAAGTAGTTCCCGGTTACATGAAATCTTGTCTTAGTTCCTTTCTACCTAACCTGTAATGTCGCTTGATATTTCAATAATCTCCTCTCGAGTTTCTTCCTATCCAAGTTGGTTCCCCATAGTACTCCTCCATCTCTCCATCATTATTCGTTACGTATATATCTTCCATACAACTTTGTAACTTACTTCCAAGAATTTTAAGAATCACAAAGGCACTCTTAGATCCTATTGTGATATGGGGGGAAGCTGTGATAGATTAGTCTTCAATATATAAGGTATAGGGTATTGAACCTATAGAGTAACTATGAAACTTGTTGTATTAAAGATGATAGTCCTTATAGGCTTGAGAGTCTTAATTCTTACCGCATTGTAGGCTTTTTAAATACAAAATATTGTAGCTAGAAAAACTTAACAAAGTGCAATTATCTTGTCTAACAAATATGCTAACACAGGCAGCTTAACAAGGTAACCATCTTCTGAAAACATTGGGTCAATAGTGACAAGATAGACCTAACAGAAAAATTAAGGTAATCCGAGCAAGGAAGAACAAGCGATCGCTAATACTATATAAAACTACATGATATAGTAGGAGGACAGTGATATCCATATAGGTAGAAGCAGGTTGGGAGTAATGATAAGTGTAACAAGGATAAAATAACTGGTTAGGAATCATAACCAAGTATGAATGGACATCTAAGCGGTAGTGCCTATCAGATATTAATCCAAATAAGTAATAACCACCATCAAGTCAATAGTAGTAGTAGAAACACAATAGGATTACATTACAATCATTATATCTCAAGAGAGATTATATTCTCCTATATGGATCAATTAATTATTACAATTTGGTCAGAGTCATAGCTGAGGAACATACAGCTGCCTCAGCATTACTGCACCTACCTTGACAGGTTGTACGCCCTCCGGGACATGTCCTTTTCAATTCCGAAAACCCAGTTGTATTCTTGGCACCCTGCATTAGATTATGCTCCCATCTCGTTCACACCTTTTCCTCTTGCCGGGTCTCTCTACCTCTCTTTACTTATAGTCCGCAGAGTGGGATTCTTGCTTACTCCTGCCGGGGGGGACCGCTGTCCACTTCACCAAAATATTAGTCCTTCCCCAAAAGCCATCGCTATGATCAGGCAGCTCTCCACTACCACTATTGGTATTCAAATACACCTCAATAGGTGTCTAGCTATTGGTCTTCTCCACCGTATTCTCACATACAGTGCAGATCATTTCACCCTTATTGCTACAATGCTAGGCAAGATGTAGTTGTTTTGGAGTAAAACCCAAAGGTGGGTAATTAATTGTTTCATATCCACCCCAGTTACTATTCTTCCCTGAGAGGCATGTCTCCCTCCTTTGAATTCCTTATCCCTCCGTATCCACTAATAGCTACTGTGAGTTTGCTCTACTCCCTCCTGAAGTTCCCATGAAGCAAGACACCTCCCTCTATCTTTATCCTGAGCTTCTAGCTTCAGCAAATATGATATTGTCCGATCCCTACTTGGGGACCTCCAGGCCCACAAAATTCAATTCAGGTAGAACTAAATAGGACATTTTTGTCCTGTTAGGTCCCACCTTTGCATTCACAGAATGTGCCACTTACTGATACGCACAGACATCTCTCTATCTGTCTTTCGAGTCATTAATTCCCCTCTCCTCCCTGAGATTACTTTTCCACCCCCCCCACTTCTGAACACAATATCCTATTTAGTCCTCAAGCAAGGCTATCAAAACCACTTGCTTCCAGCTAGCTTCCATCGCTCCCCTCGACTCGACTACTGACTGTACCAGCCTTCCCTTAGCCCACATCTATGCATCAGCCTAGGCCAATTGTTCCGTGGGAGGCTCAACCAAATATGGTCTGGCAAGAGCTACTGGGCAGCTCATACTTCCTGTAGGGAACCTGATCAACCTACTATCTGCCCTTCTTGTGAATTTGAACTTGAGACCTGCAATTATGGAATCCTCACCACTTGCACTATGAACCAACAGAGGCCTTTTTGTACTCAAAAGCTGACTTCAATTAGCCAGAGTCCCCCCTCTGTTGACTCCTAAGCCTCATGCTGGATATAACATGCCCTAAGCCAGCTGTAAATCTTAGGGTACCTCAGGCCAGCCAGTGGTCCTGCAAGGACATAGAAAGCAATTGTATATTACACCTACAAACCAATATGACTACTATAAGTACCTAAACTGAAGAGAAGTACTAAGGCAGGCATTTAAGTTGGGTGATACAGTTAGGCAGGGTAATGCTAATCGAGACTTGAGTAGGCTTATCTACTTATGCAGGGTAACCCTGCGACAAGGTAGTATCTAGTAATCTACATGTGTAGGGTATGTAACTCAGCAGCAGAGTTAGATAGGGTAACCAAGTTGGACAAGGTAACCTGCTCTCAATGTTAGACAGGGTAACAGGGTAGACAGGGTAACCTAGTGATTGGCTGAATAACAAGGTAATGCGTTTAAGGGCTTCTTGCCCTTGTACATCTCTATATCTACAAGAATCATGCTTGCCACAACATGAATAAAGAATGTAGATATTACCTGAGTTGTTCTCAGAATGTAAATGGGCATTACGCGGACTTCCACTGCATTTAGACTTGGATATGGGCTAGATACTTTAGCTTTGTATCTATGTGTGTGAAGAGTAATAACAAGTTACTCTAAACTAATATTACCTGAAAGGTAAAACTCTTGTATAGTTACCCTCTTGATATTTGAGTCTATTTGGTAACCTAACGCCATCCTCTGCCAACTGGGTTCGCACATTGTGTTACTGTAGTAAAGTACTACTGTTGATAAAATGCAAGCAAAATTATAGATGCAAAGGAGGTTATATAACTCAGTATATGTTACAGCTGCGCAATTGACTGGATGCTGTCCTCAGGAGATATATAGGTTAGGGCAATGGCCAACCCACTCAATCTGCTAGTATTGACACCAACTTGTACTCTGAAGGTACTTTAGCTGTCATATATCTCTTTGGGAGTCGGGGACATAAAGCATTATGTCCTAATAAAACTCTACTAGTTTAACCATCATAGCCAATAAGATATCACATTCTGCAAAGATATTACAGTAGTTTAGAGGTGTTCAATCTTATCATTGTTAAGGTGGTCAGTGAAAGATCAGCTAAGGGTAGCATCAATTTAGTCAAATCAGTCGAGCCACTTACTAGGAGAGCTACACAGTGACAAGAACTCCTGCATATAGGTCAAGAAGAACAGGTTTACTGTAGTACTAGCATAGGCAAAAATTTCCTAAAGCTACAAAGTCTCCTTACTACATATGAACCCAAGTCAGATTGTCATTTGGCCATTGACAAGTGTATGTTGAGTAATGTCTTTCAATTCTGCAAACATTGTTGAAACACATTACAGAAGATCTTTCTGATTGATGCACTTATCTTACCAGAATGATCCACAGATCAAGAGGTTAATTCTATAAGGATAATGTGTCAGATAAACTCTTCTTGGAGAAGAATGCTCTTTGACGGTCTGGGTAGGGATGGGTGTCGTTAGCTATATAATCCTACGTAAGTAACCAAGGATAGCACTCTACTCTGTGAAACCAACCCTTGTTTTGAGAAGAACTTCAATTCAGGGAAGCGCTGGCTTCGTGATCTTAAATTTTACCAAGCACTTCATTTACTTTTATCTTTACCCCCCCTAATATTTACCTTAAGTATGGTGGTATGGTAGTAACTTTAGGATCCACCTCCCCACACGCTGCCATTATTACACTTGGCCTAACCTCCTACCTCTACACCACTAACACTCACTTGGCTCCCACTCTGCCTGCTGCCCGCTCGTTTTGGTTCTCCTCTGGCTTTAGTTATAACTCAGAATGACATGTGATTGTCACACCTATCTTTTATCTTTCCTATCAGTCCATATATCTTTTAATTAATTGTGATTCTATACTTACTTGAGTACTCTTGATTGTTGTGTGTGGTAATAGTATAGTTAGTACCTGAGGAGAACTGACTCCTTTATTCCTGTTGCTTTGCACATTTTAGATAACTTTTTGTCTTTGTATGAGCTAGCTCTCCATACAGGTGCCCCTATTCTAACTCTAAATATATGAAAAATTACAATGAAAATAAATTAATCAATACTGCTTAGTTGAGGGAGATCTACTGTATCCTTTATATACGCAGTTCTTGAAATGTTAATACCATATGAAATCATTACCACCTTCTGTTGTAATGCAGGCAGCCTATAGAGAGATAGGGCTCCTTATTGTGACAGCGCTATAAACTTAAAGTAAAATTCACAGCAGCTAAAGTTAAAGATAATTGAATCAAAACAATAAAACTTAATAGGATTAAGCCAAAGCTTCACTCATTTGAGTTCGGCTTGAGAGGATAGTTAGTTTACAGAGTTAAGTGTCTTACACAGTTATTTAAGGGTAATTATTGAAGCCAACAACACTTATTGCAACAGAGATTATTTTTGAGTAGCATTTTGCTGTTCGGGCTATAGATGACTGGCTCCTGTAGAATTACCTTATGGAGCCTGCTGACAGCTTGGATAAGAAGAGTCCACCAATCTCATTGGTTTTCTGCACGTATCTTCATTATGTCTGTAGCAAAGAAATCGCTTTCCGCTCATGAGCTTGTCAGTAGCCTACAGTCATGTTGACATGGGACTCATGATCTAGGTCAAGATTCTCTAGCTATCTGGCGCGTACGTCAGTTTATAAGCCAGATAGTCATCCTAGTGTACTTGGTCTATTTGCAGCTTTTCCAGTAACTATGTACAATTAGTATGCCTAGTTACTACTGTATTATCTACATAGGTGGTACCTATAGATAATAGTTAATTAGCCACTTCAGCTTTAATGAGACAGAATGCCATCTACTTCTTCAGTAAGATCTCCAAATACAGGTATGGCCCAGTGGTTCCAGTTGTTTTAACTGTAGTGCATTATTCGCACCAACCTCCCCCTGTTCCTAACTACTAAAGAGCACCTCCCTTGTACTCTCACACCTGGTATGGGTATATTAGGTATCTAGAGTCCCCCAGTAGTGCTATCTTATGTTAATTCCAGCAAGTTGTCTAAGTTGAGCATCCCATACCTCCTTATATACACTGCTGATACTATTTCTCCGCTAGACTGCAGTAACCTACATAGTGTTATATGACGATCTCTAAGACTATCTCTTTGTTAGCTATTTATCAACTGTCACACTTCTCCTCCTGTCACAATGGCTGTTATGTTCTAGGTAGGTTTCGATAAATAGTATAAAACAATCACTATAATTAGAGTAGTATATCTTGTGTCCTGTGATATTAAGGTAGGGGAACTGAGGATATACATTTCATACATTATCCCTAAAGTATGGTAACTTAGCACTCTTAGGTCGCTAATCTTCACACCAATAAGCATAAGGCACTTTTGCACTACTGAACTAATACCTGTAACCTATCTATTCTTTACACTGGATTCCACTATCATCATAAATAATTAAACACGCATTGCATATCAAGTGGATGGTACACTACTTAACAACTATACACGTCGGTCAAGAATTACCAGACCTAACTAGTTACCCTATATAACATTGGTAGTGGGTTACTAGGTATAACTTGGGCAGCGGGTTACCCTCTTTAACTAGGTTATCCTACCTAATACTGGTAGTTGGTTACCCTGCCCGTCAGTCTTACACTATCTCTGTGTACCTCAGAGTTACCTTGTCTAACCTACTTACCCTATCTCACTACCTATCAGGGCAATCGTACCTACCTTGGTACCTAAATATGTCTCCTGTTATCTACCCTATTTGTCTTTTCATTTTGCAAGATTCTTGTACCGTTCCTTATCTGGTTCTCTACAGTCTGAACTGGGCTGATATTTTGCCCTTTATAACAACTGATACGTAGCAGTATTATAACCTGGTATAGCAGTTCCTTGTTTTCAGTTGCCATGAAGCTAGAGCAATTATGTTGTTGTCTTAGCAAAGTTAGTAATATAGTAATAAGTGTCAATTTGACTATATTACAAGATATCTGGTAACTACGACTCAATAAATCTGCTGACAGCTTCGAATATAGGTTAGTTACCATTTTACCCTATTTGCACTCTCCTTGTACAGTATGGTTCTTAATACCGACCAAGTATCATTATTAAACTACTTAACCCCCTTACATTACTAGTAGTCCTAAAGGTAATATATTAGATTATAACAGCTAAATTCTGATCCTTTATAACCTGAAATGGTATCCCAGGAGGTATTTGGCTGCTCTATACTACTTTATATCTCAAAGTCTATTGATGGCTACTGGAAACACTTTATAGCTCAATATCATATTTTGCACGGATGTTATTATATTATAACTCAATTTAACTTTATTGTTAAAAGATATATTACAAATTTGTTATTGCAATAAAGGTCAGCCTATTTAAATGATTATACAATAGAGTATAAGCAGTAGCCTATTAGTGCATTAGTAGTCTAAGGGGGACCTGTTAAGTGGCAGAGACTAGGAGAGTACTTGAAATTAGTTTGTAGAGGAAAGGAGAATAATAGGATTGATGTTCAGCCAAGTGTGTTTGTTAACTGAATATCTCGCTCAAGGGTTATGTCTTCTGCTAGCAGGAAGAATCGTCTTAAATAAAGAAAATGGTGATAGACATAGATGAGGCTATGGAAAACTGCAGCAGTGATCATTACCAGTAAGTGTGCTGCAACCAGAATCCTGTAGCCATGCAAGAGCCCAGGAAAGTCTAGTAGTTTGCACACAATACAGCTTGCTGACCATCACCAGTATACATAGTTTGTTGATTCCCTTGGAACTGCTGGGGCATAATCCTAGCGTTTGTAACATGGGCACCTAGTAGGAAGATGAATCCTAAGGTTGGGAGCATATCAAGAGGCTAGAAGTATAATTGGCAGAAGGTAAAAATGATATAAATGAATCAAGTGGTAAAACTTAATATAACTAAGGTGGAGGTTCTTTCAATTCAAGTTGTTCTGGAGTGGATATTTGGTTAGGAGAGTAAAGTGCTGTTCGCATTTAGTTAAGTAGAATTATAAAGCCAATAACATTCATCTCTACTTCAACCTTCAAGGTCCACCATTCTCCGTGCAGGGTTCATCTAATACATAACCTTGCAGGAATTGACATCTGGCTTTATGGATCGCTCAGGTGATATTAGTCCATTCAATCAGAAACAGGTCTTCTCCAATGTATTTTAATAAAGTCTGTAGGAAAGAAAACCCTTTTAGCTAACTGTGTTGTCAATATCCAACTGACAATCTGACTTTAGACTTCCACCTAGTTGTGAGACTCAGTAGCTGGAGACCATTTTGGTGTATATAAGTTGTGAAGTCCACTTCGTCTACTTGGACTATTGGCTGCCATTCTAATAACTGTGTGGCTTCTCCAATAAGTGTATCTACTATGATGGCTAAATGGGTGCTACCTATAGCCTACCGGGGTGAGACAATCTTAACTATGATAAGACTGAAAACCTCTAGAGTCCTGTAACGTCCCTCAATAATAGTATAGCTCTAGGACTATTGTTAATTAACAAGTAGTGTTTTATCAGGACATACTTTCATATGTTCCCAACTCTCAGTGGACCCTTCAGCATTACTCCCATGCCTTCCATCCTGGTTTAAGACACCTGGAGTACACTCAGAGTACACACTGGTATTAATACTAACTACTTGCCCAGGGTAGTGTTGCCCACCTTTTATCTATCCTGCGAACAGTATCTGGTCAGATGCACGGCAGTGCGATATAACCTGTTACCTTACCACCTTCGTCCTGACCATTTTGCTAGGGTTTTATGAATAGTAGCACTTTACTCTGGTTACTCAAATTGCAAATGCTGGGGCCAGAGGCGTATATTAGGTTGCCAAAATGGCACATATCATGTCAGGGAAAATGTAGTAGGGTTTCATATTTCGTATAATCCTAGAGGAGGGTAACTTGATATTGCACTTCGCCTACAGTGAGACAAACTTAGCGTAACTCATTTGCATCACTGTCCAATTTGCTCAGCAGGTTTGTGTAATATAGCTTTACCTCTACTCAACAATTTGTATAACATCTCCCTTATTTACACACCCTACAGAAACTGTTATTCAGGTGTTTATACGGGTGTACAAGTCCTTGTGTCCGCTGGACAGTTTACCTTGTTGTCTGCCCATGCTATGTTACCCAGTTTAAGTAGTTACACTGTCTTACTCTAGCATTCGATTACTCCATCTAAGGGGTTACCCTACCTAACTCGGCTCCCTGGGTACCCAGCCTATGTTGGTTACCCTACCTAACCTTTTCTCAAGGTTATCATGTCTAAGCGTGTTACCCTACTCAATGATGGATCAAGGTCACCTGGCCTAGCTGGTTTACCCTATCCAACTGACTGCTTAGTACCTTTCCTCAGACTCTGTAGCTATGCCTGTGATGTCACTTTATGTGCATAATATACTATCATATCGATGTCCTTGCAAACCACTGGCTGGGCTGAGCTACGGCATGCTATAACAACTGATTAAAAGCTTGTTATACCACTCCACTCTTCCATAAGTCTATCCTCAGACTTAGACCTTCCCTTATCTAGGAGATTATCATCCTCCAGTACTGCTTTTTCTGTATTTGATTCAGGAATTAATGATCCCGGGCTTAAGAGGATATCCTTTATCTAAACCCAACAACAGTTCCCCTGTAGTTCCTTCCTATATTTTCAATGCTTACCATGATTTCTCTTCACTTCTATACCCGGCTCTGGAAACTCAGTATTGTACGAATACGTAACCCAATATAGATATGACACTTGCATACAATTAACTGTCTATTGTAGCTTCTACTAGATGACTCGGCTTTGAGTCAAGAATATAAATCTTAGGTACCTCACTTGCTGGCCTACCAACGTGGTCGTTACAGTCTGGCTCTCAGAGAGCCACATTCATTAGCGGGTAGATTATCCATCGTGTAGGCTGTTCCAGCTTGTTGGCCTGTATCCCTATCTTTCGCTTGACTATGAATGGACTACATCTTTTATAGTATAGGTTTTCTATAGACTACTTATTGCATACAATGTTTCTATCCAATATAACACGGTCTGCTCTCTTGATCCCCCTTGTGCTATATCCTCTATAATGACATACTGTTGAGAAGGTAGACGCTTTTGTTTATTCCACTTCCATTCTTGGTCCTGTGCCTTCCATAACGTTTCTCTAATATCTTCCCAGGTGGCTTCCCAATCCTTAATTACCTACTGGCTTTTATGGTAGATGCTTTAATACTCTGTTATGGCCCGGGACCAATTGGTCCTTTTGACAAACGCTTAATTTGCTGGAAAGGGGGATATGTTAGATGACTAAAGGAGTGATGTCTTGTACACATGTTACGCTAGCAGTTACAATTCAGCTGAATCGTGCTTGTTATCAGAACAGTAGCCTCTTAAGTGGTTTTACAGGGCCTCCTGAACCCTTACAGTTTACTTGTCGATTTCATAATCCAAAGTAGTTGAAATATTGTATGTAACATGTGGAAGATCTATTAGACTAATCTAAAACTTATAAGGGAATCTGGTATCGTGATCAGAGATGATTGATTCTGAGATCATATTCAATCGCCAAATCTCATTCAGGAATATACATCCCTGTTCCTTTCTGGGCACAGTGTTCGCAAGCGGGATAACATGAACCATTTTGGAGAATCTGTCAATAATGATCCAAACATTTGTATATGTCTCAGACTGAGAAAATGCCAAAATCAAATCCATAGAAATCGCATTCTAAGGTCTAATGGCAATCTCATTAGGCTCTAGTAAGCCAAACAACTTGTACCATATAGGCTTCCTCCTTTGGCATGCATCACAGGTTCTAACATATTCTGTGATGGATTCCTCCATCTTGGGCCAGTAGAAGTTTACCTTAACTTGCCATATTGTCTTGTATATTTGTAGTATCCAGTGCCTTGTGAATCTTGTTCTGCTTTCATGATTATTCACATTACTATCATCTCTGTATAGATTTACCATCTGTTCTTGTAGGTGAGCAGATCCTTTATCATATTGAAGTGGGTATCCTCAGTGGTTTCCATGCTTACCACATCCTTTAGCACAGTCTGGGAGACTTGGTTTGTTTCTGCTCCAGTACAAATCTCTCTTAGAAACTCAGACTCTAAGTCAAATTCCTTACAAGTAATAAGCAGCTGTAGGCAGCGGACATCAGGTACCAGTTGTATGTGCCATTGCCTACGATTAAAAATATTTGTAGTACAGGATCAGCCCCTCATTGAGGAATGTATTCCTACGCCAGGATATTGCATCTGCATTCCCCTTCAGCTAGCTCTCTCAGTAAATCACCATGAAGTTAAACAGCTGTTGAAATTCTGCCCAATGGTGCTGCCTCTGGTGTAAGACCATTGTACTATTAAAGTTATCCACATTATTGTGGTCTATATCTACTACTATCTGGTCTTCAACTATGCGTAAGACATGATCCCATTCTTTAAAACTACTACAATCACAGTAATCTCTTTATCATAAACATCAGAGTTCACCTCTGCTGGTAGGAACATCCTACTATGATAGGCTACCAGATGCCTTTTCTTATAATCACACAACTGGGGCCATATGGCACCCCATACGAAATCACTATGGTTGGTTTCTAACTGAGTTGCTTAAGAGCCCTCAAAGTCTGTCTGGATAGGAGCAGTGGTGTACAGTTCCTTTAAATGTTCAAATGACTGCTTGCCTACAGCCAACTAGTCCCATTTGACAGCCTTCTTGTAGATATCTATTAATATATTTGCTACTTTGCTAAATCAATATATGAACAGATTGTAGAAGTTTGCAACACCAATATAGCTCTATACATCAATTAAAATCTTATGTGTCTTCCATGACTTACTCTGTATTATCTTCTTAGTTGCTATAGATATCGCAAGCTCGGATATCTTGGAGTCTAAGAATCCTCCTTGTCTTTCATAAAAGATATACTTGTTAATACCTACACAAAGACCAGCTTTTCGCAGTCTCTCCATCACCTGACATAGCTTGAAGAGATGCACTTGAATTGTCTTAGAGTATATCAATATATCATTCATATAGGCAATAACTCTATCATAAATTAGGTCTCTGAACACACTATTGATCATACTCTAGAAGGTAGATTGTGAGTGATATGGGATGAAAGGCATCACAAAATAATCATATAGGCCAAAACGACTCCTAAAGGCAATCTTCCACCCTACAACGGGTGCAATCTGGATCAGATAGCCTCTATTCTTCACGTTCAGTATAGTCTACTGCAGCTTTTCTGAGCCAATCATGCAAGTCATTTATCAAAGGCAATGGATACTTGTTCTTAATTGTAATGATAATAAACTATTGATAGTATATACATAACTGCAGTGTTCCTTAAGGCTTAAGTTCCAAGATGATTATCGCTCCGGTGGTAGATGTTTACCTCTGCATTTTGCCCAGTTCCTGCATCTCTTGGATGTAGTAATAGAGTACATCTAATTCTCCCTTACACAGTAATTTTATCGATACGCAGGGTGCCTAAGGCAAAGGCCCTTGTTCAAACTAATGATTAATCTCAGTATGTAGGTGGAGTATGGTAATATTTTCCAGACTGAAAATATCCGTATAGTCATTATATTCTAATGAGAAACTGGCACAAATGTCTTTGCAGTCTTCGCCTATAAACTCCGCTATTCCTAAGAGATATACTAGACTACTATTCTCAGCTAAAAGCTCTTTTCTTATGAGAAACCTCATTTGTCACTTAGTTACTTGACCAGTTCTCTAGCCGTTCTCTGAGCCCGACTGCAGTGTATTCTTATTCCAATCGGCTTCACGATTGTGGTCTTTCAACCATCACATCATCAGATACCCATCAACCTTAGTATCTGACATGTCTGCAAGTTCAATCCTTATTGAATTCCCAGGGTGACCAATCTTAATTTTCACCGCTTTGATGTAATGATTTTCAGATCCAGGAATCAGGTTGCCAATTGTATCAGATATTTAGGTGAGGTACTTGCGACAGATAGATTGTCGTAGTGCTTTCTTTACCTAGGTGCTACTGATTACCGCACCCATAGCCCAACTATAAAGTAGTAGTAGTACCTCTTCACCTTTACTTTGCTTGTAAAAGCTCGAGTCCATATAGACCATTTCGTATATTTACCTCATGTTGGACAGTGGGCCAGCTAGCCCTGGCAGCTTATGGGAACTTTCTTCGCTAACAGACTTTCTTCGCTTAAGTGTCATAATGCTCTCCTGTTATAATAAGTATAGTTTGTGTGTTTACTTAAATGCCTGTATAACTGCAGGTATTCAACCATCGTCAGGTAAACTTGCTAATAATTTTCACTTGTTAATATAGTCCTACCTGATTGACATACATAAGTGACAATATACTAAGAAACCAGACCATTGAGATTGGTCTGCCCCAAGTAATGCAATTAATAAAGGACATAAGATATAAGCTGTAAAGCCGACTACAAAACAAAGCCCAATCTTAATTCTGTCTGAACAGTATTGAATGAGCCTTGTTATCTGATATGGATTATAGGACTCACCTAGTCTAATTTCCCTTCCTTTCAACCCTTTTCCTTCAGGCCTAATTGCAAGAAGTAACAGTCAACATTTCTGGTTTCTTCTAATGTTCTCTTTGTCAAGCATACCTCGTGACTGCCAATAGTATCAACTTCCAATATTGGAGGTGATCTGTGGGGTTCAGTAACCTTTTTCACAAAAGGGAGTTTAGCCTCAATCAACCAATACTTGGATACCTTGGAATTAGAGTTTCCCGCCTCAAACACACTACTCTTACATGAGGGTTTAGCGGATAGCTTAACTGGTTCTGCAGCACTACACTACTTGTAAAAGAGACTCACTATTCTGCACCTGGAGTATTATTTCAACGGACAGCATTTGCTACTCTGAGTGGTCTGAATATTCTATTGGTTGAGTTCATACTCTCATTTCATAACCCAGGAGGGGTTGGCTGTGGACCTTCGAGTCCTGGGATTTCGTTGTTTGAGCCACACTACCTCTTGAATTGTTACTTAGTGCCCAATAACCTAGATTCGCTTCACTCATATGAGTTCGTATTTTCCTTGATACGCGTACAGTGAAAGGATACAACATCTTCTAGCTGGTGGCTAGTGTTGCGAAGCAGCCTATGTAGACAATGTTTTCTTGCAGGTCTGGAGTCTTAAGCCCACAGGCATTCTGCAACTCAGCAATCATACCAATGCGGGCTTCGACCTTCATATTAACAGCATTAAAGTGTACCTTAATTGCTAGCCCTATGAGTTCATCAACAAACTAGTCTAACCTTAGTAGTATTCATTGTCAAACTAATCCAGATGCAAAAGCCCGATCCCGTTCTCAGTGACTGTGGTAACTGGACTCACGGTATTCGCAGATGTCAGCCCGTAGTATGTAATTTGCTGCTGGGAGAAAGGTGACTCCAGCCCTTAGAGCGGCATCCTGGCTGATATGTACATAGATGCTATTTTATTATTTCTTTGCGGCTCCTTCAGGAAGCGCAATGATAAGACTGACTTAGTATATCATATAAGTGCCTGGGTCTATAGTAGCTAACATGATCACCATATCATGGATGAATCGCTGGGTGTCACAGGGGTTTACATTCAACCTTAATCCACAACCTTTCTGGCTTGATTTGCCAAGTGTGAGATATCTTGTTGGACCTTCAAACATAGTCTATCCAGGCATGATAATACTCATCATACCACCACTGCTTCGAGTCCATCCATTAAGAGTTATGTTGGCCAACAAATCAGCTTAGACTAGGGAGGGCGGAAGAGGAATCATCGCTTCTCCAAAAGGAGTCAGAATCACCTAGGTCTCCTCCTACACTGATCTTACCGCCACCTTGTAGTATATTACCACCTGCTTCGCCTGAGTTGTCCCCACAGAGGCCCAAATGCTCCTCACAGTCAGTAAAGTAGTTCTTTAAACTAGATTTCCTACCTTCCAGAGAGGAGAACTGTTACGATCCTTTGTGGTAAGCTGGTTTTGCAACAGGTAACTACTTCTCTTTGGGTTTGATGAATATGACTGGGCAGTTGTTGTAGTCCGGTATGGGGCGTGGCGCTAATCTCTGCCACCAGGGTAGGAGTACTATTGCAACGAGTAGAACTAGGCGGATTTCCACTATTGCTCTTAGGCCTATGCCTACGTTGTCTTGATAGCCGAACCCTATGGTTTCTATCGCACAATGCCAATAGAGCAATGGAGAGGTAAAGAGGTAAAGTAATTGTATAGGAAAGAACTTAGATGGTTGTGTGAAGAGTCCTAACTACAGGTCGCCTAGAGGTCCTTATATAGGTACTCTTCCCTCAACCCTAACCCTGTTGACTCATACCTGTGAGTCACATGACCTTTCTGACTCATAGTGAGTCATAGTATGAAATCCATCAGCTGACTCCTCTGAGTCAACTGTGCCGTGTGCCAACCAATCATAACTCATAAAATAAGTCATGTACCCTAAAGTGGTCCCATACGCGAAACCCCATGACTCATAGTGTGAGTCATGTGCGAAAATCATTACATCATATGACTCACAAATGTGGGTCATGCGCATGATCAACCAATCACAACATAACAATGATTGCACAAGTGTGCATCATGTGAAACCCCATGACTTCTAATGAGTCATAGTGCGAAATATAACAACCTTGTGACTCATAACTATGAGTCATGCAAAATCCTGCATTGCTTAGTCACCAATCGTGACAAGAACCGTAGAACTGATTATGGTGGAGGAGGAGGTTCCCTTGCTGCAAAAACTATATCCATACTCCTTTGAACTAATTGTTGGAAGTGGAAACAAGCTTCAACAAAGATGTACGCTTCCAAATCAGAGAAACGACAAATTGTCTTTTTCAACTTCTGACCATTTGGTGAATATTTTTGCACTTCACTATAGCCTTTTGTACAGGGATCCACATGGTGGAAAATAAGTATAGTAGGTCCTCCCTCAAGCCTACAAGCAGGGGAACAATAAGCTGTATCAGACTATGGACATGCCCCTGAACCTACTGTTCTGCCAGCTCTCCAAGCAGATTTTGCTGAGGCCTATGAGGCAGTCCTCGGTACAAGCAGTACTGGTTTTTGTGGTGTAGCCAGCAAGGGAGTTTTTTTCTACCACCTCATGAGGTCATTCTGCTTTGATACAATTGCTTGAGTGGTTGGCATCGCCGGAAGTGTAGTTGACACTGTCAATAGTTCACATTATGTAGATTTTGTGTCTTAGGTTACTCCCGCCAGTCAATATCACATCTGGAGTATGCTATACAAGCTCAGAGATCAGCTAACAAGGTGTCCTTTTACAGCTCGTGAAAACTGAGAAATCCGTAGTATGCCAAGAGTGAGGCCCATCCTCAGAGCCCCAAATCTGTATATTCTTAAATGTTTATACCATTTTACATCAGCCATTCCCTGCCCATATTGCGGCGCAAGTCTTATAGGCCATGTTTAGACAACAGGAAGTAGAGTGTTTATACTATAATCGCCTCGTTTTCAGAGTCAATAGTAACTCCTTGCTTCAGAACCCACTCTAGGACCTCCAAACGACCATTCTATAGTTATACAGAGATGACATTCTGGTGATAGGCATTCAGTACCTTCAGTACCCTAGCTATCGGAATGCTGACAATTCTCTGTTGATAATAGGTCTGCTTTTCCTCAACAAAGCCTTCGAGTTGCGAACCTGCTTCAATAAACCTACCGCCTACTTCATCTACAATGTAAGTCTGCAATATTTCAGGTGTAAATTATTCTACTGTAACCCCTTCAGGGACTGCCTCAGATACCAACATGGAGGGATTATGCGTGATGGATGTCATGATAGCCATAGGATACGGCACTATCAATATTTGACATGCCTTAAAGACCTCAATTGGTTCAGCATCAATCAGTTTTGTGACCTAATTCCAACCCAAGCCCTATAGGTATATGATAACATCGTAGTCCAAGATGGACCAGGGAGTTTGAGGTTCAGCTATCAGTTCTCACCTTTTAAAGGACATTTCATACATAATACTCTCCAGCCTGAGCAACTTGTTTGCAGACTACTTATGCCTAGTTGTACATGGAAAAGAGAGGTGTTTCAAGTAACAACAATTCTGTGGTGAGAGTTCAGCAAAGTCTATAAAGATATACTGTAATGGGGGCAACATATAGAAAGATGGATCCTAAAGTTGTGCCTGTGCCAAAAGACTCAAAGTAATTTCAGAGTAGTTCTAGAAAAAATAAACCAAACAATCAATAAAACTTAATTGTATTAAGCAGGAGGTTCACTCAATTCAAGTTCTTTGCAAGAGGATAGTTGATTATCAGGGTGAAGTGTGATTTGTGTTTACTTGAGTAGAATTTTAAAACTAATGAGACACATCTCTACTATGACAGTTAAAGCGCAGCAATCTCCAAGAATGCTTATCAGACACATAATGCTTCCACAATCAACTTCTGAGTTTGTGGATCTTTTGGGTTTAATAAGTCTAGTCTATCTCAAAGGTCTTCTTCGATCCAATTTAATAATGTCTGCAGGACAGGAAAAACAGTCAGATCGCTAACTTCTCAATAGCAATCTGACTATCTGACTTTGTACTCATACATAGTAGTGAGACTCAGTAGCCCTACTGTAATTTTGTCTATGTAGGCACAGCAGTCAACATGGTCTACTAGGCCTATTGGCAGCTGTTCTATTTACTGTATGGCTCCCCCATTTAGTGTCTCTACTAGGTTGGCTAAATGGGCACTACCAATAACCTACCGCTCTGAGACCCTCGTAACTGGGTTAAGACTGAAGACTACTAGATTTCATTAAAGTCCCGTCTAAATAGTATAGTGTCCTGACTATCCGGGCCTAACTACTCCGGTGTTATCCGGACATATATCTGTATGTCCCCGATTACCAGAGGGCACCTCCGAAGAACCTCTATTCATTCCTTGGAGATTTAAGGCACCCAGAGGAGCCTCAGAGCTCCTGCAGGTGTTAATAATTATAACATGCCCATGTCGGCTATTTCTCACCCCTATTTATATCCTGTGAACATCAATAGGTCCGATAGATAGCAGTCACATATACTGTGTTACAGGACCAATTGGCTTCTCAAGATTTTGCTTGTTTTTTGTCAACTATAGCACTTTACTACAGTGACTAAAATTGCAAAAGGCCGGGCCAGAAGCAGTTGTTAGTTGAACAAAAGGTTCCTAATCACATCCAGGTGATTCTAGTAGAGTTCAGGGTTTCGTGTAGTGTTAGAGTTGGGTAATCTGAGATTACTCTTTGCATATACACATACCATGGTAGGGTAACTCATTCTCATCAAAGTACCTATCATGCTGTAAGTCTGTATAATGTCCATTTTACGCCTACAGATCAACTGGTGTAACATTTCAATATTTATACTTACCGCAGCCACCATAATTCTATTTATTAAATGGAGGTATGAGGCATTAAGACCCCTGCACTACTTACTTGGATTTTCTGCCAATCCTTAGTTACCCTATCTGAAAGGCTACTCTGTCTAATTATAAGACCATGTAACCATGTCTCACTAGGTTACCCTACCTAACTCTGATCCAGGGTTATCTTGTCTATGTTACTTACTGTACTGAACACTGGCTCAGTGTTTCCCTTTCTAAGCTGGTGACCCTACTCCAGTATGGATCAGGGATATCCTACCTAAATAAGTTCTAAATTACCTTTCTACAGTTTAGATACCTAGAGTAGTCATGTCACTTTACTGGCGTAATATACCGTTTCTCACAATATCCTTGCATGACCACTTGCTGGGCTGAGGTTCAGCAAGCTATACCAACTTATCAAAGACACATTACACAGATGCTCAGAAGAATACTGAAACTATACTGCCCGAATCTCGTGATTTCACTAGGGAAATCATATTCAAAAGAATTTTAATCAATTGAATGTAATCTGACAAAGGAAAGGCTAACAACTGTTGTAATCAAGGTACAGCAGTATGTACACTTCTTAACATCTCCAAATATCTATAAACCATATCTTCCTGTAAGGGCGTAAGCCTCCTCACCACCCTCCCAAGTCAAGGGAATGGAAGTATTATCAGTATTTTACTAGCTATTATCTGAGCCATAAAATTGTATTCATCATAGTTATATGGTTAGCAGAAATCATTGCAGATGACAGTTATAGGGCAGGCAATTCCAGGAGGTTCTACAGGCTCCCTGGTGCATCTGGCATAGTGGGAGGCAATCTTTGGTATCTGTTCTGTCCCATGACTTTCGTTCTAATATTCTATTACTATAACCATGGAGTTCTTGTATTACGCAATAGGTTCCCCTGTAAAGTCAGTCCTCTCATACCCTTTCCAGTTTACTAGCAATATGACCTTGTTATTCTCTATGCAATAATCCTGTATCTCCTCTATTTCCTATTCTTCTGCATATTTGATAAGTGTATGGGCCAGATTTTCCATCCTCCTGGATGCAAATCTATTGTGATATTTCTCATTCTATTCCTGCAGCCATGAGATATGAAAGTATAGCTTCTTGCACTCCCTTCTCATAGACAATTCTAACTTATAGTTTTCACAAGTATAGGCATAATCAAGGACCTGAAAGGAGTCAAACCAGGAATGCACAAACTCCTTGGATTGTCCAGGGCAGGGGTGTAAGTGTGTCCTCTAATATGCATACAGGTACTAATATTCAACACACATCAATAGGCGATACTGCTCTTATGTGTATTCAAAGTGTAACAGAATATTGAGTGGTTTCTTGAGCTATCTACTTAAATCATAGTTGCCTCCTGAAAGTTTAAAATCTCATCTATTCCTGGTAACCTCTTGGCACATTTGAGAATAGGCTTGAAGCGCTTCCAAGTGAGTACACAGAGCACTTAGTATAGGGAGATACCTAAGAATTTATCGGGAAACCATGCATTACTGCTACTATCACAGATTGTGTATTGAAAAAGTTGTTCTAATTATTCTTTATGAAGTTCCTCAATATTAAATTATGCATGCAAATCTGACATTCTACCTGGCTCTTGGTTTGGTGGTAGTACTGAGGTCTAATCCTAATCTGGATTCCAATTGGGTTTATCTTCTTAAACCAGGACATAAAGGTAAAGTAATAGTCTAGATCTCGTACTATACTTAGATAAAGTCTATAAACATCAAATATTATTTTCTACAGTGTGCGGAATACCTTTCCAGAGGTTGCAAACTTGTGAAGACCATTCAGATAAGTATAATAGGTACCGGGATTGAAATCAATCATGATAGTAGAATAGATGGTACCATTTTTAAAGACATTAGCGAAATTGATAGCTCAGTATTCATAACTTTCGTCAGCTGCTAGCAGTGCTAGAGATTTTCCTGCCAGAACTGGCCTGGGTTCCTTGTTTATCTGACACTGATCATAAAGTTAGTAGTGGCCTTTGAAGTCCTGCCGTATCTGACGCTACTAGGAGAAAAAGTACTGTACTTTTAGGACTTGGAATCTGAGACATGTGCTAACCCTTCATGAACTGTTTTACAGATCAAATCTCAAATGCAGAGTTGCCTGTCAAAGGGTCTCATAGGGAAACAGATGTTAGAAAAGGTATTAGTATTGTCAGCTATGAGGAGGATAACCTGGATTTACAAATATAGCTTATCAGTATTCTCTATGGATCGCCAGAAAAGAGAGTCATTCTGGAGAATCTTTATAACAGAGGGGCAGAATTTTCTGATTTGGCATGAGTGGAGGGTTCCTAGGATAGTCTGTGCCTTATTGGTTTCTGCTGGCTTGTAGAAAGCTTGTGGATTACTATATAAAGGTCTGAATGTAGGAGAGGCTTGTGGAGCCAGAGGAGCTGAAGCTGGAGTTAACATATCTTCAAGCATCAAGTATTTGTTTCAGTAGTTGAGGGAATAGAGGTAGAGCCATTATTTAATAAAGCAAGCTTATACTGCATCAAGGTGTTAGATATAGCTTTTGTTTTCTTGGCTTGCTTTCGCTTCTCAAGGTCCTTGAGCCAATATCTCTTGGCTTTTTGGTTGTCTCTGTGTATAAGGTACTAGTCATCATAGCAGGTAGTACAACTAAGTTGACAAGGACTTGTTTTCTGCTGAGTCAGGGGTAGGGTGAAGGTGACTTTGTTTCCAAATGATTTGCGTGGCTGGATGGTAGTATTGTGACAGCTAACACTATTATTGTACTTTTGAGAGTAAGTGAATGCATTTGCTGCGATCTCTTGCTTACTAGGTATTTTAGGGAGGAGCGATAGATTTATTTGCAAGAAGTAAGGGATGCTGTAACAGGCGCTAGCCTGTGTGAACGGATATACAATAGAGCCTAAGCGGTAGCCGGCTATCGCTTTGGTGTCTAAGGGAGACCTGCTGAGAGGCGAAGACAAGGGGAGTACAAT